>PVKM010008956.1:0-37898 GCA_004027735.1 Carollia perspicillata | reverse complement strand
AGATAAGATCACACCCTAAAAAAGAAGCCAGATAAATATGGTAGTAATGACAGTTATCATAGAAGGAACTGACAGGAAAATAAAATGTTACTGGCATTTCAGACGGAGCAAACAATGTATTCAAAAGTGCAGAAGTATGACAACATTTCAGGAAATCACAAGGTCTGGGTAGGACTTTAACTTAAGGAGCAAATGAGGTAGTTACAGGAGTGCTGCAAGAGTAGATAAGTGCTATATTTTGAAAGGTCTTCAATGACATGCTATGTTTGTGCTTCTTACTCCCTGTACCTTTTCCCCCATTCTCTGCCCTGCCCCTCCCCACTGATAAGCCATGTGATCTTCATTTCTGTGATTCTGTTCCTGTTCTAGTTGTTCACTTTGTTTGTTTTTGTTCGTGATTTTTTTTTAGATACAGTTGTTGATAGTTGTGAGTTTGTTGTCATTTTACTGTTCATAGTTTTGATCTTTTTTTTCACAAGGATTTTAACTAGCAGAGGGATAGGATCTGGCAACAAAGATTTGCAGAGACAAGTTATCTTCCACTTATAATGAGTCTAAACTGTGAAGTTCTTCCGAGTTATCCAGGAAGCCTTCAGCAAGCATAAGGGACCAAGGTCTGGAACTCAGACAATAAAATCCAGGCACCAGTGGCTCATGATTGGTGCTAATTGAAGCAAGGAGAGTGTGTAACACTACCCAGAAAAAATAATAGAGACAAACAGAAGACTCAGGAAAAATTTTGGGAAACATTAGAGTCAGAAAGAAGAAAGTGATGTACAAGGATCAGGAGAAATAAAGCTAGGTAGGGCATGAAAAGAATGAAAGTTGGTATGAAAGCCAAGGCAGTGATGTCATGTCAAGGGCTAAAGCAATGGTGGAGCTCGTGAGGTGGCTCAGAGAGGAACGTGAGAGCCTCTGAAGCTCCAGGATACTGATCAGTAGCTGCCACTGACTTTCAGAGAGAGCAGTTTCAATGGAATGCTCAGAGCAACCACCAGGTCCTCACAGTTGATGTGTGCAGGAAGGAGGGTAGGCATGTGAAGGCAGCACGTATGAAAAAACAATCGTTTCAAATCGCTGCAAAAACAGTTAGGAGATGGTGAAACTTCTGGAGGGATGTGGCATATTTTAAGATATAGAAGAGAGCTGAGCCTACTTTCTAAGCTGAGAAGCATCTGGTAAGGAGGAATGAGAGAGAAAGAGAATAGCATGGAAGTGGTGTTAGCTAAAACCCAGGGCAGGGCAGGCTCTTCCATTCTGAAACCAGCATGAAGAAATGAAGCAGGAATGTGAGCACCGGCTCACTTGAAGATTAGTGTTCTGGAGAGTAAGGTGAGTTCAGGAATGATGTTCAGTCTCCATTGTTTCTTTGCAGTAAAATGGACAGAGTCACCTCCTGAGAAGGAAAGAAAAGCCTTTAAGGCACTAAGTGCTGAAAAAATATCATGCACCTCTCTTACCCCACCCTGTTTAATTGTGGGAGAAACCCCAATGTCATAAAATATAATTTGTTTTAAAATAATACAAGGCATAATAAATGAGAAGACTAAATTAGGCTAAAATGTCTCCAAATTTTTTATTTTCTCTTCTTTTCATTGGTGTTGCAGGTTTGCTGGTGTGCTAAGCATGTGCTCAGCCTTCCCATCAAATCACCTAGCAATAAAAAATTTAAAAAACCCATGAGGGCTGGGGCAGCCACATTCAAGAATGGAAAAGTTAGGGGAAAGAACATATAAAAGCAGCACAGAAAGCCTCTGTAAAGTTTGCAACCTGATAATTTTTGTGAATCTAATCCTCATGGTTCTGCAATTTTCCTCCAATTGCTCTTGGCAGCCCTTGCATGTACATCACCATGGGAAAGGGCGGGAACAGGGCAACAGGGCCATTGGCGCGGGCCTCTCATTGAGGGATCATCTCATTCTGGTTCAGTCTGGGCTCCTGCAAGCTACAAAGGCGTTCGTGAGACACTCAGAAGGAATGAAAATATGTTCGTGCTAAATAATAGATTTGATTAAGTTTTTGTGCTTCTTATCAGCCCTGTTTTGAAGATCTTACATAGATCAACTCATTCGTATTCATAATAACCCTATGAGACAGACACTATTATTAGCTTCATTTTAATAAAAGGAAACAGAGAAATGAAAGTCTTAAGTAATTTGCTCAAGGCCAAAACTGTTACATGGCTGAGTTGAGATTTAAACCCAGAAATTCTCCTTTTCCTTGTTCAAGTGAGAAAAAATTAGAACATGTAAACTAGTGTGTAATGATTAAAGACAAAATCATTTTAAATAAAGAAATGCATTTGTAAAAGAAAGAGAAGGAGATAGGGAGGAGAGACTCTTCTAGAGCAAGAACCTTGGACTTGATGGTGTCCTTTGAATGAACAAAATGAGTAGTAGTAATTCTCTACCTATAATTCTTAGGGAGAGGTGAGATTCAGAGGCCCAGTAATGTTCATTTCTCCCTGCTAAAAAGTCAATAAAATTATCATGAGTGTTTAATGACTTTAAATGCATCCCCTGTAACAATTTCCTGGTGTCTGATACCCCTGAACGGTTTTGGTGACTTGCTGTGGAACCACGATTGCCTGCTTGGATCAGGCATATGCCTCCTTCCCAGAGAGAAAGCTCACCTGCTCCTAAAGGTAGTCATGCATCACTAGCTTCCTGCAGAAAATTATATTGGTTTGCTCACTCAGGTATTCATTATTCTTTTGCTTGGAAAAAAGAGAGAGGAGAGAGGGCCAGGTTGGGAGAAAAGAATAAAGTAAAAACCTGAAGTTCACACAGATTTCTTACTAGAGACAAAGAAGGATGGTCCCAGGAAGGAGCCATGGGAGTTGTCCTCCCCTCTCCCCTCTTCGCTGCCCAGCAGTCCCCGTCTCCATTGTGATCACACCAGATGTTCTCACCGCACACAATCTGTCCTGTCCTTTCACACACCCTGGGAAATATCCTGTGAGCCACAGGACTTTGCCATGTTATTCTCTCCGTGTGGAATCTCCTTCACCCCTTTCCCACTCGCTAAAAGGTAATATGGCATTTATTCCGGTTCTAAATTAAAACCTTACCTTTTCATGAGGATTCAGTGATCATCTTCAGTCAGAAGAGATTTTGTGCTCCTCTGGACCCCAGTAATATTTATTTACAGCATTTGTGCATCACTTAACAAATGTTGCCATTTATGTTCATTTGTATAGTTGCACCACCGTGGTTGTGGTTTTTGCTTGCCCAGTGTGCTGGGACTGCCAATCACGGTGTCTTCTCCCTCCCCACACCTCCCCACTCCCGTGTGGGCCACCACCAACTTCAAAAGGAGGATAAGACAATGGCTCAAGCTCCCTGGAACCTCCTCTGGACCAATTAATGAACTTTTCAAGGGACAGAACGTACCAGAAAATACATGACCAGGGAGCTGTTGGCAGCCATTTTGCCAGTCACTGAGCAATGACAATCTAAGAATGGCAACAAAGAGAAGCCGAAACCAAGAGAAAGCGGGGACCGGGTCCTGTCTGAGCTCCTGGAATGAAGCTTGTCTGAAGGCAGTTAGTTACCCGTGCTTCCCAGTTTCCTGCGCCATCTTTATACATTTGCTTTTTTTCTTTTTGCTTAAGACACTTTAAATTGAATATTTCCGGTTTTACCAAGAGTCATAGTTAAGAAATTTCTACAGATTTATGAGCATCTTAAGATAAAGATTGGGGCCTAACCTACCTAATCTTCTCTCATCCAGACTTTGGTGTAGATGGCACTGAAAAGAAAAAAATAAATGAATGAATGAATGAATGCTGCTTCAAACTCCTACCTTTAATTCTTCCACCTGCATACACTGGGAAAATCAGAGCTCTCAGTTTCTACTCCAGCTACTTGAGTTTATACTTGTGATTCCTCAGCTCAGTATTTGTCTTATTAAGAATAAGCCTGTTCAATGGACCACTCTCTATTCTGACATGCTTTCCACAATGATTGCTTGTCTGCAAAACATGGCAGAGCACACAGTTTGGCTGGGTCTCTTCAAGGCCCAGGCACAGAAAGGAAACGGATAGATGGGTGCACATCACGAACACTGGGTACATGATGCACACACCACACGGTTCGAGACCGCACATGTATTATACTTCTCTTCGTTCCTGTTGTCTTTGATTTTCTAAATCTTTATAGTACTTTTTCCACAACTTGATTCTTCATTACAGCTTTATGAGACATATTTCATAGACTATAAAATTCACCCATTTAACGTGTACAGCTCAGTGGTTTTTAATATGCTCAGCGTTGTGGAATCATCACCACTATCTACTTTTAGAACATCTTTATCACCCCCAAACAAACCCTGTGCATGCTGGCAGTCATTCCCTATCCTTCAACACCCCAGTCCCTGGCAACCGCTAATCTATTTCTGTGTCTGGATTTTCCCATTGTGAACATTTCTCATGTAATGTAACATTACATGGGAATGAAACACATAGTAAGCAATCTGTTGTGACTGTCTTGTGTCACTTGTTACATTTTCAAGTTTCATCTATGTTGTATAGCATGTAGCAGCGCTTTATTCATTTTTATCTGTGAGTTGTTAGAAATGTACTTCTAGATTTCTCTATTATGAATAATGTTTATATGAATGCTTATGTACAAAATTTTGCATAGACATGTGTTTTCCTTTCTCATGGTTATATACCAAGGAATAGAATTACTGGGTTAGATGGTAACTGTACTTTTTCACTTTCTGAGGAATAGCCAAACTCTTACAAAGTGGGTGTTCATTTTAAAATATCACTAGCAACACATGAGGATTTTAATTTTTATACCTCTTCACCAACAATTGTTATTGTCTTTCTATGTTAGCCACTCTTGTAGAGGTGAAATAACATCCCATTTTGGTTTTTATTTGTATTTTGCTAATGATTAATGTTGTTGAGCATTTTTTCATTTGTTTATTGACCATTAATATATCACCTTTAGATATGACTATTTACAACCTTTGCCTGTTTACCAATTGAGTTATCATTTTTTATTGTTGAGTTTAACAAGCTCTTTATATATGCTGTATACAGGTCCCTTGGCAGATAAAAGATTTTCAAATATTTTCTTTCTTTCTGTTTGTTGTCTTTTCACTTTTGTTTTTTAATCCTTGCCTGAGGATATGTTTATTGATTTTTGAGAGAGAAAAAAGTAGAGAGAGAGAGAGAGAAGTGTTGACGTGAGAGAGAAACACTAATCAGTTGCTTCCCAAATGTGCCCCAACTGGGAGTAAGCCTGCAACCAAGGTATGTGCCCTGACCAGGAATTGTACCTGCAACATTTTGGTGCACAAGATGATGCTCCAACCAACTGAGCCAACAAGCCAGGGCTGTTTTGTTTTTTCACTTTCTTGGTGATGTCTTTTGATGTGCAAATCTTTAATTTTAGTAAAGTCAAATTTATGTACTTTTTCTTTTGTTGCTTGCACTTTCAGTATCTAAAAACTGTCACATAACCCAAGTTTATAAAGATTTACTTCTTTATTTTCTTCTAGGTGTTTCATGGTTTTCCTACACTTATGTCTACTCTATGATCCATTTCAGTTCAATTTTTTTTTCATGTGTTGTGATGTAATGGTCCAAATTCATTATTTTCCATGTGGATATCCACTTCTCTCAGAAACATTTGTTGAAAAAGACTACCCTTTTTCATTTAATTTCCTTAGATTCACTGCCTACATCAATTGCCCATAAATATGAGGGCTTATTTCTGGGGTCTCAATGTGTTCCATTGATCTGTGTGTCTATCCTTTCCAGTGCCAGTGCCATATTCTGATAATTACTGTAGATTTACGGGATGTGTAAGTCCTTCAACTTTGTTCCTTGTTTTTAAGCTTGTGTTGGCTGTTCTGGATCACTTGCATTTCCATGTGAACTCTAAAGTCAGTTTTCCAGCTTCTGAACAAAAAACAACTGATTTTGATAGAGATTGCATGGACTCTAGGTCAATCTGGGGAATATTGTAACCTTAATGATAAGTCTTCTGAACCATAAATGTGTCAGGTTTCTCCACTTCTTTAATTTCTTTCAGCAATGGTTACAATTCTCAGTATAAAATCTTGAACTTCTTTTGTTAAATTTAATTCTAGTTGCTTTATTCTTTTTTCTGCTATTATAAATGAGATAGTTTTCTTCATGTCATATTGCAGATAGTTCATCGCTAATGTATGGAAATGCCATTGGTTTTTGTATCTTAATATTGTATTCTATTCTACTGCCCAACTTGTAGTGATTTTCTTAGGATCCTAATTATGTCATCTGCACAAGGAGTGTTACTTTTTCCAATCTGGATGCTTTTATTTCTTTTACTTGCTTAATCATCCTGGCTAGAGCATCCAGTACAATGTTGAATAGAAATAGTGAGAGCAGACATTCTTATCTTCTTACTGATCATAATATTGGCCACACATTTAGTCTTTTTTTTTCTATTATGTACAATGTTAGGCATGAGATTTTTGTAGATGTCCTTTATGGGATTGAAGACATGCACTTCTATTCCTAGTCTGGTGAATGCTTCACTTATTTATTTATTTGTTTGTTTGTTTTAAAAGATTTTATTTATTTATTTTTAGAAAGCGGGGAGAGAAGAAGAAAGAGAGGGAGAGAAACATCATTGTGGGGTTGCCTTCCACATGTCCCCCCACTGGGGACCTGGTCAGCAATCCAGGCATGTGCCCTGACTGGAAATCAAGCTGGTGACCTTCTGGTTCACAGGCCTACTCAGCCCACTGAGCCACATCAGCTAAGGCTGAATGTTTTATTATGAAGCTGTATTAGATTTTATCAAATGCTTTTTCTGCACCTATTGATTAATTTTCATATGCTAAACCAACATTGCACTCCTCTGAAAAATCTCACTTGATTATAGCGCATAATCTTTTATATGTTGTGGGATCTGATGTACTAGTGTTTCGTTGTGGATTTTTGCGTGTATATTTATAAAGGTATTGGTCTCTCATTTTCTTTTTTTGTGATGTATTTCTCTGATTCTGATGTCAATGTAATACTGGCCTCACAATAGGCTGGGAAGTACTCCTCTATTTTTAGAAGAGTTTGTGAAGAATGAGTATTACATTCACTTGTGAAGCCATCTGTCTTATGTATTCCTTTGTTAGAAGTTTTTAAATTACTAACTCAATATCTTTGTTTTTTACACATCTATTCAAATTTTTATCACTTTTTGAATCACTTTCAGTAGTTTCTAAAAATGTATCCACTTCATCTAACATACCTCATTTGTTGTCATACAATTAAACAAAGTACTCTCTTATAAAGTCCTTTTTTATTTCTGTAAGGTCAATAGCAGTGTCCCCCTACTTTTCCTTTTATTTTAATCATTTGAGTCTTCTCTCTTTCTTTTTTTGTTAATTTAATTAGAAGCGTGTCTACTCGGTTGACTGCTTTTTTATTTACTCTTGTTTTTTTAATTCCTATTTATTTCCCCTATAATCATGCTATGTTTTCTTTCTGGTTGATTTATGTTTACTTTGCTCTTTATTTTTCTAATTCCCTAAGGTGAAAGATTAAGTTCTTGATTTGAGATATTTGTTTAACATAGTCATTTACAATCATAAATTTTCTTCCAAGAGCTATTCAGCTGTGTCCCATAAGTTTTGGTACGTTTTGTTTTTGTTTTAAATTATCTCAACATATTTTCTAGTTTCCATTGTGATCTCTTCTTTGACCCTTTGATTATGTAGGAGTCATTGTTTATTTTTGCCATATTTGTGAATTTTCCAAATTTTCTTCTGTTATTGATTTCTAACTTAATTTTATTGCGGTCAGAGAACATACTTTGTATGATTTCAATCCTTTAAATTTTATTATAGCTTATTTTATTTTCCAGTACAGTCATACATCGGTACTTGTCAGCTTCAGGACTCATCAAACCCTGTACTCATATTTTGATGAGAAAAAAATGTTTCAGCCCTCAGCACTTGCTTGGGACTCATCACACTTGCTAGAACTTGTATGAGTCACCAGGCCATCCAGCAAGAGAAAATGCTTCACTGTTCAGTACCTGTCGGTTTTGGCACTCCTTGCAAGTTCTGGAACGAATTAACGAGCAGTACTGAGGTTCCGCTGAACATGATATATCCTGGAGAGTGTCCCTGGTGAATGTCTGGAGAATGTCTCCTGTACAATTGAGGAAAATGTGTATTATGCTGCTCTTGAGTGGAATGTACTATACATGTGGGTTAAATCTATTTGATATATAGCATACTTTAAATTTTCTGTCTTCTTATTTATAATCAATTTTGTTCTTCAATCCATTATTGAAAGTGGGATGTTGAGGTCTCTAATTATTGTTAAATTCTCTGTTTTTCCCTTCAGTTCTGTCAGTTTTTGTTTCATGTACTTTGATGCATTGTTGTTGGGTACATATATGTTTACAACAATTATATCTTCCTGATGAATTGACCTTATATTATTATAAAATAGCCTTTGTCTTTAGCATAATTTTTATCTTAAAATCTATTTTGTATGATATTAGTATTGTTATCTCAACTATCATTTAGTTACTGCTTGCATGGTATACACTTTTTCCATTCTTCTCCTTTTCACTGCCTTTGACTCTGAAGTATGTCTTTGCAGACAACATAGAGTTGGAACATTTTTTAAAATACATCCTTCTCATCTCTGCCATTTATATTAAAGTAATTACTAATAAGGTAAGATTTATATCTACCATTTTGCTATGTGGTTTCTATAGATCTGTGGGATTTTTTGTTCCTCTATTTCTCAATTTGTATCTTTCAAATGTAAAATAGATAGTATCTAGTACCCTTTAAATTTTAGTTTTGTTCCCTTTAATGTATTTGTTGAGTTATTTTCTTAGTGGTTGCCCTGAGAGTTACAATTAACATCTTTATTAAAACTATCTACTTGAGAATATTATTAACTTAATTGCTCGAATATAAAACCATTCCCTTACATCTCTTTCATATTAATATTACCATACTTTACTATAACTTTATATGTTATAAATCCATCAACATGAGTGCATAATTTTGGCTTTATGTAGATATCTTTGAAAATAGGAAACAAAAAAGAGTTGCAAACAAAAGTACATTTATATTGTCTTTTGAATAACTATATGATTAACTTCATTAGTGTTCTTATGTCTCATATGGATTAAAGTTACCATCTAGTATCCTTTCATTTCATCCTGAAGTTCTCCTTTTAGTATTTCTTGTCAGGTAGTGCTGCTAGAATTCTCTCAATTTTTGTTTACCTGGTAGTGTCTTAGTTTTTGAAGGACAGTTTATCTGTATATAATCATTGGCTGATGTCTCTCCTTTAACACTTGGGCAACGTCATTATACAGTTTTCTGGCTCCCATGATTTCTGATGAAAAGTCAGCTATTAATTTAATTGAGGATCTGTTGTGTTTCTCAAGTTTTTAATTGTTATTTTCATGAGTTTTTCTTAGTCTTTTAATTTTGTCAATTTCAACATGATATGTTACAATCCTTGATCTTGGAATTTATTCTATTTAGAGTTCATCAGGCTTCTTGAATGTGTAGATTAATATTTTTCACCAAATTTGGATAGTTTGGCCTTTATTTCCTCAGTTTAGCCTTTGACCTTTATCATTTCTCTTCTCTTTCTGGAACTCCCATTATATATATGTTGGTACACCTGACGGTGTTGCACAGGCCTCTGAACTCTGTTTACTTTTCCTTATTTTATTTTTTTATGCTCTTCTGACTGCATAATCTCTATTGCCTCATCTTCAAGATTGCTGATTCTTTCTTTTGCCAACTCAAAGCTTTTGCTGAGCCTTCTGTTGAATGTTTATTTCAGTTGTACTTATCAACTTCATGAGTTTTTTTCTTGGTTCTTTGAAGTAATTCCTATGTCTTTATTCATATTCTCTATTTAATGAAACATTGCCATATCTTTCTTTAATTTTTAAGACTTTTTTTAGTTCTTTGAACATATTTATAATAGCTAATTTTAAGTCTTTGTCTACTAAATCCATACTCAGGGTTTCCTCAGGAACATTTTTCGTTGGCTATTTCTTTTTCCTGTGTATGTAGCATACATTAGCATTTTGAATATTTCTGGATTTTTTGTTGCCAACTCGAGATTAATATATTGTAACCGTAATATTTCTCTTCCACCAGGATGTTCTCTTGATCAGTATAATTCAGTGGTCAGCCAGACCACTGATTGGTCAGAAGATTTACATAAATGCCTCTGTTGTAACTCTTCCATTTTTAGACAGTTTATTGGTTTACATGAAGCCTTTAGCTTTCACTTCTTTCTTGATTGTGTCCTCAAGCTCAGGAAGAGATGATTAATTAGTTTCTTTCTCAGGTCTTTTCTGGATGTGCACACAATCTTGCACAGTCTCAGACTTTTAGACTCCCAGGAAGATGTAGGATTCAAAGTTTCCCCCTTCCTCCTGCTCCTCTGCTCAGCTAAGGTCTGAGTCAAATCAAATAGTTACTATGCCCAGAGAATGTCTATTTTCTAGGGAATAAGTTTGGAAAAATTTTTGACTTTGCTCTAGGGTGCTTTTCAAATAGCTTAAAAAGCAATCAGATCTCTTTCTCTCTCTCATCTGCATTTCTGTTGTCTATTGGCTACTGAGTCTCTGAGCTGGCAAGAGAAAGGATAGAGAGGTAGCCCCAAGATACAATGTTAGAGCTTGTGCTTTCTTACTGAGGTTTAATAGTTTCCTTTGATAGATGGTTCTCAATTTGTTTGGTGACTTTGGTTTATTGCCCATGTTCTAAAGTGGTTTCTTTCTGTTTTGGTTATAGTTTCATTGTGTTTCTGACAGCAGTTCACTGAGGTCACTGCATTGCGAAATTGATTGCCATTTCTTGTTTCTTAATCATATACTTTTCCCACACACTATTATTGGACTCCTATTTATTTAGTGTCTTTCAAGGTAATAATCATATCAAAAACTAAAATCCTTTGTGTTTTCCTTACATTATAGTGCCCAGAGTAGATGTGCAACAAATAATTAAATGTGACTAAACTACATACTGCCAAATGTCCTCTGGAGAGCAAAATTACATCTGGCGGAGAACCACTAATACATTATTTCATTGAATCCTCACCACAGTTCTGCAGGGCATTATTATCTTCACTCTACAGTGGCTTAGAGAGCTATGATATACCTTATTAATATTGCATGGCCAGTTAAGTGGCAGAGGTTGAATTTAAATTCAGGTTTCTTTGGCTCAAACACCAATTCCAGCTATAATCAAGAGAAAGGACTTTATTTTTATTTTTCAAAATTATAGCCACCTTAGATCTTGTCAGTTTCAGAACATTACATTTTATTTGTCTATAATTTTGGCAGTAGCTTTTGGACATTATTACATATTCGATTGAGCCTTTAGAGCTCCAGTAATGGAGCAATCAGCAATGATACCGGGTTAACTTGCCCTTTTTCCCCCAAAATAAGGTGATCACATTGAAAGAATTAGCAATTTTATTCTTCCATGCTTTCTTTTGCTTTAACAATAACCTCTCAGAGAAGACTGACTTGGAGTTGTGCACACTCACCCACATCCTGCTTGTCTTGTCAATAAAACTCCAGAGATGTGGCAGCACCCCAGGCAGGCTTATTCACATCCTGTTGCCAGGGCAACATTGCCACAAGTCCCTGTTTTATGACTGAGATGGCAGCAGCCTGGACCCAAGGAAACTCCACATGCTTACCTGTATCTTACTATCTTGGGAGAACATATGGGAAATTGGGCCAGAGTTGGGCACTGTCAGGATTCTTTATGCTTTAAATTAATATTATACTTGGACAACAGATACACTTTTGATGCTTTTTTTCTTACAAAGTTCCATTGACAAGATAATGTACCTAAGCAAATAGGTGCTAGAGGGCTCCTTCAAGTCCAAGAACATGTATTAAAGCCTTGATTTGCCACTAACTGAGTATGTGGTCTTAAACTACTCTCTTCCCCTCCTGGTAATAATGGCATTATTAATATTGATTACTCACTGAGTCATACTAAAGATAAAAAGAGCACACATGAAATCAGTTTATAAAGTTATTCATATGTAAATTTTAATTGTTTTAGAATCCATGCTTCAGTTTTGCTACTGCTTCATCCTCATGTGAAGAAAGTTATTAGCAACAAAGGAAAGGTTATGTCTTGTTTGAGGTCAGGAATTATATTTACGCAGAGCACAAAGTAGCTCTGTAATTAACGATCACTCGTGCATGGGTGTGGGTCCTCTGAGCTCAAGTCATTGCATCCTGAAGCCCCAGGCTCAGCAGGACTCATTAGTGCACACCGCAGTCGTGAACACTGTATTCTTGTTCTCACTGGCCTACTTCAGGAGCAATCCCTCATTCTCAATGAAAGGAGCGTAGCCACGAATATAAGCATTTATGGTAGATTTGATTGTCATAGGAAAGTCTGTGTGTATATTTAAAGTCCCGTCATTATGATATACATTAATATTTTATTCAGTTAGATTAGAGGTAAACCATATTTTATAAATCATCTTTGACAAACATACACACAGCTGTGTTTATCCTAAACACTGCACATTATGATTGAAGTAAAAATAAATGGAGGCTTTCATGCTATGAAGCAAAGAGTAACTCCAGCTTTCTCCTTTGCATCTTCTAAGCTATTTCAGCCTATCAAAGGCAGGTCAGAAAAAATAACTTTATTTTGAGTCAGTATGAGTCAGTTATAAGTATGGACAAAGTATATGGAAAGGAAATGAGAGTGAATCCAAACAGTGAGAGAGTTCCACCACATCCTTGGTGATTGTGTACGTATCATGCTCAAGCAAGGTCATGGTGCCTTTCTAATCTTAAATTAACATTTTTAAATGTCATTGGACAACACTTGTAAAATTGAAAAATCTATAAAAAGTTCACAATCACAAAAATCTATAAATAATAATTAGCTATATTATGTATAACCCTCTTTGAGTATATGACTCTATTGAGAGTGAATTATCCTTTGTCTATATAAAAGGTAAATCCTTGCTATATTCTTTTGATAAAATTTTTTCTGAAATTATAAAAACCATTGAAAATTCACCAAAAGGCAAACAGAGATTTCATTTCCTGGGTTAAAAGTAGACATTCAATAAATATTTGCTGAATAAAAAGGCAATGCAGAAATTAAAGAGCACTAGCAGAACAAAAATATTGAATCACTGCAGATTAACACAGTGGTAACATCTGCAAGTAACACAGACATCTTCATTAGCGGTTTGCAATTGCCTGCTCATATCAGTAACAAAAGGTCATCTCAGATCCCTAAAGAAATGCATATGCTCACAAAGACTATTTTACCAATATATGTACATCTGGGGAAGAGATTTCACCAGTAACATGGCCTACAATGCTTTCAATATTAATATTGTTACATGGGCTTAAATGAAAAATTAACCAGAAAGTACAAAGGTATGTGTATGCAGATGTAAATATTGCCTTTCAACACCTTAACAGCGGGACTGTATTTGGTTTCACATTTTTCATTTGTGCTATCAAACAAAGAACCATTAGTTCTTGTCAGAGAACTGGCAGCCAGTCATCAATTTCAATTAATCAGGATGCTTCAATTAACCTGGAATATTTTTGCATTATCAAATATTTCAGCATCCCTTAGGGCTTTCGCTTTAATGTCTTCAGACTGATGTAGCATTATTATTTTGGGACAGATTTCCACACATGTTCATCCCTTCAAACTGAATGACTCTCAGGAGGGAAAACAGCCAGTGCAAACTGCTTCCTCCTGACCCCATCAACCAGCCGGACCCAGAATCACAGTACCATCTGAAATAAGTTCACGTCCAACTACCCATGGGAGAAAAAAGTTGTTTGGCTGTAAGCATGTTTTTGAGTAAGTGCTAAAAACACTGTATGAAATCCATTTGTCCATGTCATGTTTTCATCCACTCTGGTTAATTAATGCCCATTGGCATTATTATTATTGGGTAAACAGATTTTTATATACTTGGACAGACCATATAAACTATTGAAGGTTTTATTCAGAACCTTGGCTTTGAAACATTTGATACATATACATCACATCTCTAGCAAGATGGACTATACAAAGCTATTGTAGTCATTATAAATTAAGTTTGAATTAAATTCAGAGTACTTGCATCCTTCCACAACCACATCAAACCTATAACTAAACCACAGAACAACCACCATTCACAGCTGTCTGAAATCCACCTGAACCTGAATGGAAATCCTACAATCAGGGATTTAAAAAAGAAGCCAACTAGATACTGATAGGAGGGATGAAAACCTGGAATAATTTGGTCTCACAGCCACCGGTGAAGCTTAAAAATTGGGAAGGATATCTCAGCTGCAGAGGTCCCCCCTGAAAAACAAGGGGTCCCAGTCCCATACCAAGGCCCCCATCCCAGGGGTCTAGTGTCAGGAAGAGAAGTCCCCATAGTCTTCTGGTGAAAACCAGCGGAAATTGTGGCTGAGTGAGGCAGAGGGCTTCTGGAGTCCAGGCAGTTCCTCCTAAAAGGCCAGGGCACACACTTACTCAGTCACTTGCTTTGAGCTCCAGCAGTGGGGCAGCAGCTCGAAAGGCACCAGAGACATTCGGGAGGAACTGAATTATTTGCGATCAGAAACGAGAGCTGAGGGTTAGCTTTCTGCCAGACAGAAATGCTGCTAGAGGCCATTGTTCCTTTTCTCAGCTTTTTACTCACTGAGCCTGCAGGCGGGTGCCACATTAGAGAGTCTCCATCAACCAGGCTCACACTGCTTACCCCACCCAGGTGATTCCCTGAGACCCTGCCTCACCCACTTGTACTTCCACTCAAGCTGTTTTCAGTGGTTTTTCCATACGAATGGCTTGTATTGGCTCATGCTTCAGACTTTCCTAAAATACCTCAAATAAGCAGCATCTGGCCTATGTGCCCATGCTTCACAATAAGGGACCCCAGCCCCAGCACTGGCAGCAGCTGGCTTTGCTTCACAGCTTGGCCTCAACAGGGCACCTCTAAGCCCAGCACAAGCAGCAACATCTACAGGTCACTTTCTATCTCAGGCTGGGTCAACCTCAGCAGAATATAGGTGGTGGCTGACCTTGGCCTGCACCCTCCTGGAGGACCCAGAGTCAGTACAACCAGTGGAGAGCGGCACACCATGTCGAAGAACCACCCAGTCACTTCCACAAGTGACTCACTCAAGGGAAGACTCAGTGGGTATCAGCGCTCCACTGAAGTAAGTCCTGTTCCATGGGATGTGACCCTGCACAGCTGATCCTCCACAGTGATCACAAGTTATAGCGAGTCCTGGTAGCCAGTCAGTGTGGGGGTAAATAAACCCTTCTCATTGACGAGTCAACTGCAATCAAGTCTGTAGTACAATAGGAGGGTGTACACAGTCCACACAGGGTTGGAGGTCAGTAGATCACCTGGAGGGCCCAGCTTCAGTGATTGGGTAGGCTGTGCCACTGGATGCTACAGAATACCTACTATATTAGGCCACTCTTCCAAGCCAGGAGATGTAGTAACTCTACCCAATGCATAGAAATAAACACAGGAAGGCAGCCTAAATGAGGAGATAAAGAAGCATGTCTCAAATAAAAGAGTAAAACAAAACCCCAGGAAAAGAACTAAACAAAATGCAAATAGACACACAAGTCTAGTAAGTGCGTAAAATTTCATACAAGATGAAACCAAAGAGGCCCACACCAAGACACAAGATAATTAAAATGCAAAAGTTTAAAGACAGTGAGATAACCTTAAAAGCAGCCAGAGAAAAGCAATTAGTTACCTTCAAGGGAGGTCCCGTAAAACAGCTGATTTCTCAACACTTTGCAGGCCAGAAGGGATTGGTGAGAAGTATTTGAAGTGATAAAAAGCAAGGACCTGCAATCAAGATTACTCTACCCAACACAGCAATTCTTTAGATTTGAAGTGCATATAAAGAACTTCCCAGACAAAAGAAAAAAAGCTAAAGTAATTCATCACCACGAAACCCGTATTATATGAAATGTTAAAGGATCTTCTTTAAGTAGAAGGTGAAGAAAAAGAAAGAAAAAAGTATGAACAATAATAACATGGCAATAACTACATGTCTGTTAAGAATTGACTCTAAAAAACAAAATAAGCAAAGAAGCAGAACAGAAGCAGACACAGATACATTTTGACGGCTGCCAAATGGGAGGGAGTTGGGGGAATGGGTGAAAAAGGTGAAGAAATGAAGAAGTACAGGTTAGTTGTCACAGAACAGTTATGGGAATATAAAATACAGCACAGAGAATATAGTCAATAACATTCTAATAGCTATGCATGGTGTCAGGTGAGTTTGAGATTTAATGTCTAAGCAATGGGTTATATACCTGAAACTAACATAATATTGTAGGTCAACTGTAATTAAAAAGTAAAAAAGATTGAAATTTTAAAAAGAAATCAATTCATGTTTAATTTAATCTATATCTTATGGAAATGATCATTTCTTCTTCGTTTTCTGGGAATGATACTCTGATTCTCTTAATCTAGTTAAGGATGGTTTTCTATTGAAAGTAGCATGTTGAGGCAAGTATTAAATGAGAACAAAGGGATTTTTATGAATGGAAGGTGCATTGTTATCCAAGCTGAGTGAATGGGAAGTGAAGAATAGTTGTGAGTGTAAAGTGAAACAAAATGAAACAAAATAGCCACATTAGGAGCTTCACAGAGGCTTACTGTGTTTAAGACACCATGAAATCACAGATCATGGTGCTACTAGTTTCCTAAAATGTAAACCCCTTAAAGACAGATACTTTTGTTTGTTGGAAGCACTACTCTATAGCCAGTGCTGAAGATAGTGCTGGGCACATATTAATTGCTCAGTAAGTATGTGTTGGACAAGTGATGCACCTGAAGCCAGGAGGCAGCTTTTTCCAAAGCTTCTTCTAGGTCTGGTGGCTCAGGGTAAGGATCCAGGAAGTGACAGAGACAGAATCCAATGCTAGGAAACCAGGCCTAGGACGGATATGCCCTGATGATGTGAGTGCATATTGGGCATTTTATTCCAATGTGTTCAATCAGATTTCTTCACTGTAAGTGACCCGTAAATATTTATTCTTGTTAGTGCATGAGTTACAGAACAGATGTTGAAATTAAGAAAGTAGAGTGTTTTGAAAGATAAAAATACTCCGACTTGGGAGAAGAAGAAAAATTATAGGTACAAAACAGCCTGAGTAAAGAAATAAATTACAAATTCTGTTTCTAAATTTGCTCACAACCTTTTTTTTGAAGATTACCAAAAACAAATATCTAGAGGAAAGGTGTCTAGTAGAATTTTTTGAGATGAAAATGTTCTATGATCTGCACTATACAGTACAGTACCACTGTCTACATTTACCTATGGATCACTTGAAATACAGCTAATCAACTAAGGCATTGATTTTCCATTTTATTTAACATTAATTAATATGAGCTCAAATAGCTACATGTGGTTATTGGCTGCTATGCTGGACAGGGCAGGTCTAGATCTGTTGCACGTACAATTGTGCGCTTATTGCTGGGGTGGAGGACAGTAGGCCACGACATCAGAATTCCTTCCTGCTAATTGGTGTAGGTCAAAGAGGGCTGTTGCTGAGAGGTGCCACAGTTCGCGGCTCTTTAAAGGGATTCTTTTCAAACAGGGAATCGTGTTTTCTTTCAGAAGAGGGAAGCAAAATTAGTCTTTGTCTTATCACATAGCACCAGGTCATTGATCAGGACCTGAAGAAGGTTGTAATATATTAAGTGTTCCCAGAAATGCATTTAGTAAGAGAAAACAATGAGGCTTTGTGATGTGTCAGATGAACACTGAATATTTGGCTTTCAGCATCAAAAATAGACTTGGATTTGCAGCTTTACCTCTGACCTTCAGATCTGATAAGCAAGAGCAGAGGAGTTTATTGCCAGACCTCAGAGCTGTCACGTCAGGGTCAGATGAAACATTGCATTCCTCTCCGGTAATAAAGTATCTGCAGAGAAAAGGGCCAGTTCCTCTAGACCACACACAGAGAATTCGGTGAGAAGCATTTCAAGCAGCTCTGAGAGGAGGTCAGATAGGAGAACAAACATAGGAAATAGATAAGATGGAAATCAGTGTTTTCTTATTTAGGACATGTCCTCAGGAAACGTGGATTTTCATAGACCGCTGGAGACAGGGACACTAAGTGCTTCTTCTGAAGGGGAATTTGGCAGTAATTATCCAAGAACAATTCATATGTGCACATTTTTGACCCAGCAATTCTATTTTTAGAAAGGTTTCATAACTGTGCAATATTTTGCTTAAGGCAGTTCACTGAAGTGGTAGTTATGGCAGCATTAATTATGATGGTGAAAAATAATCATTTAATGTCTATCAATAGAAGGTTGATTAATCAAATTATATTATTTCCATACAAAGTAACATTATACAATCATAAAAACCATGTTGGAAGATACCTATAAATGCATGAGAGTTCATATATCCATTAAAATTGTTTTTCTTCTTGTATATGTGTATTTTAAAAATATTCTTCAATATATTTTCGAATTTTCTTAAATATATTTACAAAATGTTTTCAAATATATTGCTTTTACAATTAAAAGAAAAGTTGTTTCTTCAAAATGTTCATATTTTATTTTACCAAAAGTGTTTTGAGCTGTTCTGCGAACTTCTTCCTATCTTGGTTGTCAAGGAGATGCACCGTATCTTGTACAGTGGACGAAAAATAACCCTCCTTGGCACCTTGAGGAAGCTGTGCTGCCTAGTAAGCCTCTATCCCTGTAGGGTTTTTATGTGGCTCATGAGGGTTCCGTTCCTGTCTACTCACCGCCTCTAAGAAACAGGGATCTATTTCACAGCTACCCTCCCACAATGACTTGGTGCTGATTGTTTCCTACTTCTCCATGGATGACTAATTGGATGACGGTAGGAAACCGTCCCCGGGGTACATGTGTATTGCTCCATTCTGGTCAGTGAAAATTTGCAACGGATGTTCTAGAGAGCATGAAGTCAGGGCATTACAGACCCATTGACTGTCTGCAACCTCTTTTCTGCGGGCAAAGAATGTGGCTTCTCATTCCTTTTGACAGCACTAAAGCAACAACAAAAAGTGAGAGAAAGAAAGACTAAAGCAAAGCCAAAAACAAACAAACAAAAAAAAACAAAAACAAAAAAAAATGAAACAAGGAAAGAAAAGAAAAGAAAAAGAAAAAGAGATATCCAACCCTTACTGTATATGAGGTCATGGGAAGGCCCAGACACAGAAGTCGTGATGCAGCCTCACTTGTGTTAATTGCTCCTATTGAAAACCCCAGCCAGTTTTCCAATCTCCTGTCTTCACCCCGGCTGACTTCAAGTGGTATGCGTTAGGAAGCTTTTGCAGAAATGGAATTATAATGCCAGGAATGGGCCTGGAATAAAGGCCATGTCAGGTTTTTCTCATTTCTTTTCTGGAAGCCAAATCTCATGAAACAACAACACATATTCCCAGGAGTGACAGGACATGCTTTTCCAATCAGTGTCACTTTGGACAGAATGTACCCAAATCGTGGGAATATGCAGAAAGCTGAATCTACTGCAGGAATGCCGATAGCTTAGCTGGATTTCTCCTACTAGTGTCAGTATGCGGTTTGGAGACTGTAGATGTTTTCTTAACGGACTCTTTTAGCTAGCCAAAGGTGCCACCTAGCAGTGGCTCCTAAGTTACTCAGTAGGCAAGTCCCAGTGGTGTAGACTCCCAAAGTACTTCCTACTTATGTATAGCATATAGTACACCTGCGGTCACTGGTCCATTCTCTGTCTTCCCCACATCACTGTAAGACTCTTGTTTTCAGGGACTATGCCTTTTTTTGTCCGCTGTTGTATCCCTTGGGCCTGGCTCTGTGCCTGGGGCACCGCGTACAGTGAACATCTGTACGTGGAGTGAAAGGATGAGATACATTTGAGGAAACCTTAAAAAAAAGATCTCACCAGAATGGGATTAGGGCCCGTGCCGATAAGATGGCACATTCAGCACAAAGTTTTATCCGTCTATTTGTTGATACTCTTCATTAACCTGAACATAATAGTGATAATAATAACCATTTATCGAGAATCTACTGTATAAGCCAAGGTTTTTCCATTCCTTGGGCCATTCAATTCTTATAAGCACTATACAAGGCAGTAATGATGTGCTTATTTCATGGATGAAAAACTAGGTAGAGGGTATTTATGTTATTCAAGATCACAGCTGCAGAGCACATAATAGGTTCATGCCAGTGACTTATTCGAAAAGAAATAAAATGGAACAACCAGAGTTTACTCAGTTATTTGAATTCCAAGGCCTATGTACCTGTCATTCATTATCCTCCACTCATTCCCAGAAAGGAAATTTGGATGAACTCTATCTGCCTAAAGCCTGGACGTGCAGGATACTGGGCTAGCTACTAGTAAACAGGTTCCTCCAGGGTTGGCTGAGCTGCTTCAAGGTGGTGCTCAGACCTCCTACATCATGAGAAAAAGAAGCTCTCAGAACAATGGAATACAGCTCCCCTGGGGGGGGGTGCACTTGCTGTGTGTAAACCCTGCTAAGGGTTTCAGCACCTTCCTGATGGGAGTGAGGAGCAGGACCTCAGCAGCACAGTCACTGGGACCATGAACCCTCAGAGCAGCGGCAAGGAAGAGGTGGCTGTGGTAAGACACGGGGGAGGCCAACAGTACATCTGAGACAGATGGAGCAGCTATGGCAGAACCACCTACGTGGGCTCAGCTGAGTCTCAGAGCTAAGCTCCCAAAGAAAGGGACTAGTCCTTCATATCGACATGTAACGCATTACATTTGTCAATTAAAAAATAATTTACTTAAATTAAAAACAACAACAAAAACGTTTCACCTGTTTTAGCCAGCCCCAGTCCCGCCTCTGGCAACCACCAATATGTTCTTTTTATCTATGAGCTGGGTTATTTGTTTCAATTTTACAGTAAAAGAGATCCTATGCTCTTTATCTTTCTCTGCCTGATTCATTTCACTTAGCATAATGTGATACATGTAATATATAAAAATATACTATAAAATGGGATATGCATGTGTATATATATTCTCGATCCATTTGTCCATTAATAGACACTTAGGCTGTTTCCAGGTTTGTCATTCCTGGGCATTGGCAGACTTGCCCCCAGAGGGCTTGGGGAGATGTGACATTCCAGGCAGGCTTCTGACACAGACACACTGAAGCCTGGTTCTTGGTCTCTAGAGACCTGTTTGGAAGCTGACCTTCAAGGGGTGGATGCTGCGACAGAGATGCAGTTTCTATCGGTTGGGGGAAAGTGAGCTTTATTTCGCTATTTCATTTACTCTACACTTAGCTGTCTGCCATTGAAATGTACTCATAGGAAACCATCCATCCTTTGAAGGGTGGGTCTCCTCAGTGATTGGGCTTGCCCTCCCACACCTGTCCCCTTCCAAGAGACAAACTACAGGGACAAAACTCAATGCTCCCCAGGGCTGACTCGAAAGACAGACCAGGGACTAATAGTTGAACTAAATTTAGTGATTTTTATGGGCTGAATTGTGCCCCCTCAAATTCGTGTGTTGACATCTTAACCTCGGTATTACAGAATGTAACCACATTGGGAAATAAGGCAGTTAAAGAATTGGTTAGGTTAAAACGAGGTCTTCAGGGTGGACTGTAATCTACTATGACTGGTGTCCTTATAAGAAGAGAAGGTCAGGGCACAGACACGCCTAGAGGAAGGACCACGCGAAGATACCAGAAGACAGACATCCAAAAGCCAAGGAGAGAGGCCTTCAAAAAAACCAACCTTGCTTACAACTTGATCTTGAACTTCCAGACAACAGAACAGTGGTAAAATTAATTTCTGGTGTTGAAATTACCCCATCTGGGGTACTTTGTTATGGCAGCCCTAACAGACTAAAAGTGGTTTGAGGTTCTCTAACATATTGCATGAAGGTTTAAGGCAGATGGACTAGGTGCTCCGGCCCGGGGAGCAATCAACGGGGTCCCGAGTCTATCTGAAAAGGATGAAGGGGGTGGGAACAAGAGGCGCGAAAAACGGCAGCAAGACAGGATTTTATTCAAACTGCAAGGTTTTATTTTAAGCGCGGGGGGTTATTTAGGGATGGGAAAGTGAAAGTAACCCTGATAGGTTGCCCTGGTGCATGATCACCGCATGCTCTTGTTAGTGATAGGTCAGTTGGGTGCATGATCAGTGCATGATCTTGTTAGTGATTGGTCATTTAGGTGCCTGATCAGCGTGTGATCAGTACCTTGATTGACAGCTGATTCCCGTGCTCTACGGATGCAATGCTGGCGGCTCTGACCGCTATTTATGCTGGCGCCCTCTTGTGGGCAACACAAGAAGTGCAGCCTCTTGGGCTGACTGCATCAGTAAGCCAGGCCGCAACACTAGGGGTGAGGGGGGACTTATGGTCCACCACTGATTAAATGTTGCCTACGTAAATAAATGATCAGGTTTTGGTTTACTGTGAACCTGTGTAAAAATAGAATGTTCATAGAGAATGTATAATATAAACGAGAGTAATGGCTGTTTGTGGGATGTTTATTGTATCTAGTCTCTGTTCCAAGTGCTGTACAAGTATTTCATGCGATCTTCACAACAGCACTCTGAGATGGGAAGTCTAAGTATCCCCATGTTACAGATAAGGAAACAGTCATAGAGGGCTAAGCAAAGTGCTCAAGGTCAGCCAGCTAGTCACAAGGCTCAGACTCTGACAGAGGCATGGACTGAATTGAGCTCCAAGGTTTTTAGGAGTTCAGAGGTGTTTTGCAGTTGTTCAGACTCATAAAATAAACAAAGAAGCAAATTGGGACTTCTAATCATCTCTTCCATATTCAGGGCTGCTTTTCATCACTCTTCCTGGACTGCACTGACTCAGCCAGACAAACAGCACTGCCTTGCACCCAGTGTGTTTTCCACACTCCTTTTGGAAAGGTACCGCCTGTTATAAACAGGGATGTTAAGGCATCAGTGGTGGTCAGCTAAAGTGGACCCCTTCACCTTGGTTTGTTTAAACTTTCCTCCCTCATTTCTGAGCCCCCCCAGAGAAAACCTTCAGATTATGCTGAGCGGAGTGCTTATTATACATAATTAGTCTTACAGTTGGAATTATGCCATGGTATAAGGCTGCAGTAATGCTTAACCACTGACTCACAAGCCCAGCTGGTGCTTAATTCACATCACCACCAGCAGTGTAGA
Organism: Carollia perspicillata; assembly: GCA_004027735.1. Taxonomy (NCBI): domain Eukaryota; kingdom Metazoa; phylum Chordata; class Mammalia; order Chiroptera; family Phyllostomidae; genus Carollia; species Carollia perspicillata. The sequence goes on along the minus strand of PVKM010008956.1, from coordinate 14,722 downwards.
ACCATGTTTTTAATTTTTCAGACCTAGTAAACATATGAATCCAGGATCAATATAGATTGGAAACTTTGTAATTAAAGCACAAGTTCTATGATATTACAAGGGAAAAAAGGCAAGGTTCTTATCGAAAATTTATCTAGCTGCTCCCATGTTGAAATTCTGAATAAATTGTTACAGAATTAGGGAATTGTGCATAAAACAATGTTCTAGATGCACCTGTGTTGAAACATGTATACACATAAAGAGAAATAAGCCTTTAAGGAAAAATATTTGTTCTGATTAAAGATAACATATCTGAGTTTGCAGGTGACAGATGTGTGTGTTTGTGTGTGTGTGTGTGTTTCATCCCTATTTGTGTGACAGAACATTTGCTGTAGATTTCATGCGTTCTGTGGAAGTCTTTGAGATGTGGGCTGAACTTTCAACCACATATTTACTCATTTATTCAATCTTCTGTTTATCTGTTAAAAATATTTAAGGCTGGCCCTCTGGGGCTCAGAGCTGGAGATAAAGCAGCAAATATGACAAAATATATATTCTCTGCCTGAAGATCTCAGAGCCTAGAGAGGCAGCAAGCCATCCAACAGTCGCGGGAGTGCAGGGTCGATGAATGCTATGAAGGAGAAGCAAATGGTTCTCAAAGTACAAAACATGTGGGCCTAACTAACTCCAAAACTAAAGTTATTTCCCAGATATGTTTGCAGAGATGATACAAAATGCCAATAACTAGGGATGGGAGTTTAAAAAGAATAGTCCTACACTGTGCTACAGATATTTTTCTTTCCCTGCATTTATAGAACTTATTTTGTAGTTGCTTGAAAATGTAGAATAGTCTAGCTCAATGGTCTTATAAATTGCTTATTCACTACTATTCACGGTGCCATCATTCACATTTAACAAAGAGGCAGAATAATTTTAAATCTCCCGTTTGTCGTCTGGATGCCCAATGTCACCCATCAGACCTGTCAGAGCACCTTCAGCAGGAAAGAAATCAGGAAAAGGAGGAAAGTCCAACTACTCTCAGCCCTTTTCCAGACACCATTCAGATCTGTTCCCACTCATTTAACTGTTGATTTCATGGGTTCTGAGCACTATTTGTCCATGGTTCAAATGTATGGTTCGAGTGAGCTGCTTCCTTAGAGTTGAATGTTAGTTTAGAGTCTTTGAAAACTAAATCCGTATTTTTTTCATGTGGAAACAATGAGTTCTTTCCTTTCTCATCTTATGAGTAGGAAGTCACTTAAGCACTAAAAAGTCATTTAGCCAGTAAATGTACGAAACTCTAAAAAGGTGTAAGGTAAGTAAAGACAGGAGAGAGTAAGGGAAAAAGGAAGAGAAGTAAAGATTTTGAAAATCAATAAAAAACAACTATAAGCAAAAGTATTTCCTTTTAACTAGCTGACTTTATGCTGTCAAATTGAACTCCAGTCAGATAATCATAGCTACCGTAGAGCAACGGGAATTTTTTTACTGTGCTGTGACATGCTTGAAATAAATTTGATTACAACTCATTATTGATGTATAACTTAAATAGCAGGAGAAGCTCAAGCTGTGATAAGCTAATGTTCTAGCTTTTTCCAGCATTAGTATTCCTTTTCAATATAAATATCTGAAACCTATCTGTTGATAAAATAACATGCAAAAGGGAAGAGGAATTAAAAATGATATTTCCATTTGATCGTCAGTTTGTCATTTTAAGAGCAAGTAAGGATAAAATGTAAGACCTCTAGGATTTTTTGACTCTCTAATGTCTGATACTGAATCCTGTCTGAATAGTTGCTACCTGGCCTAAAAGAGGGACAGGTAAATGGTTCACACTTAGAGGGGGGAAAAAGAAAATACTCAGACTTTGGCTCACAGCAGATTGGAAAGATGGATTTTTACCATCTCGACTAACTGTTAATCAATATTAAATTATAAAATTAAACATATTATTAGATAGTAAAAGAAAATCAGTGAAAAATCACTGAAAGTATACATTTATAGAATTCAAGAAAAACTGTATCCAATTGTTATGCCAAAAAAATTAGCTACATGTGGATTAAATAAAATAGTTATTTTAAATGAGATTGAAGAAGCTTGTAGCTTATTCAATATGCAGCATTGTTCAAAATGTCAAGTATTACCATTGTAGTCACTGTTTTGCTCCAAGAGAAGGCAATTAAACAAGAGTGATGAGGTTTAGAAATAGGAAATTTTTAGGACCGATGGTTCCGTAATAAAATCTAAATGAAGTGGAATAAAATGCATCCTGGACTGAAACTCAAGAATAGAAAGATCTAAACACTAGCTAGCATTTTTGGCTGTCTAAATTCATTTCAAGGAACATGAAGAATGGAGACAATTATGCCTTTCTACTCCCTAATGCACCAAGGACAAACAAACCAACCTACGAGAAGCCCTTCTTGGCCCTCAGGGGAAAGGTAATGCACATTCACAGAAAGACTTCAAGCACTAAGCCCCAAGGCAAATGCAAACACTCACACTTTACATGGTTGGCTCTTAACGGGGAGGCCTGATAAGGCGTCCTCTTAAAATATCATTCAAGATTAAGACAGTTTATGAAATATAGGATAAAAAAAGTGAAAACATTTATCTTGTATCTCTTACAAGTGCTCTTGCAAAGCTTGGAAATTTTCTCCCAGTTGTGAAGCTATGTGGGCAGCCCAGGATGGGAGTTATCTTTGTAACTGCCACCTCTCATCTCCCATTATCTGGTGGCTGTTTTGTGCCTGTGGAAATGTGTTCCCATATGATTTCCTCTTCTTAAGAGCTCTAACTCCTTTTGAATTCAGCCTGCAGGCCTCCAGTCATAACTTAGGTATGACTTTCTCAACACCTGATATTTATTGCTCCATTGTCACCTACCACATGGAGGAACAGAATGGAAGTTTCTCTGACCTCATTGGTAGCGATGATTGAGAAGACAAACATCGCAGAAAGAAAACCATCTACTAAGCTGTGAATGCTTTGGGGAAAGAAATTTGCATCTTATCCTGTCAGTTAAGTTGTTACAGCTATTTCTTAATGAAATTGGTTGATCTGAATCAAAGATCATAAAAATGTTTAAACTCTCAGCCTGTTTTCTATTTCAATGTCTTTGGTTATATTTTGCTTGCTTGTTTGTTTTGTTGTTTAGAGTAACCAGAGGGGAGAGGGGAGGGAATTTCATGGGAAAGGGGGAAGGGGTCACAAGAACAAATATAAAGGACACATGGACAAAAACTAAGGGGGGTGGAAATGGGAGGGAGGTGGGGAGCACTGGGGGGGGTGGACTGGGTGGGAGTAAAAGACAGAAAACTGTACTTGAACAACAACTAAAATAAAAAATTTAAAAAATATAAAGCATTTTAAATTAAGGTATGTATGTGGCTTTTATACATAATGTTATTACATACTTAGTAGACTGTAGTATAGTAAAAAAATGTTTAAACTCATTAATTTAGTAATTTATTCTAAGAAAACAGTGCAAAAGTGGGTAAAATCATATGCAAAGAGATGCTAAATTATTTTTATTATAAATTTTAGCATAATAATATACAAAATGGGAATAAGGTATATATTCAGAAGTAACAGTGCTTCTGGCACTCAGAAAGAATACTAAGCAATCATTAAATTTATCAGTATAAAGGTTGTGTGGCTACATGAATAAATGCATACAATATTTGATAGAAAAAATGTGGATATGTTATATATAAGATCATTGCAAATATATATAAATGTATATGTGAAAAAAAACAATGGAAGGGAAACACAAAACGTATTTACTGAATGTTTACTTTTTTCCAGGTCCTGTCCTAGGAGTTGGGAGAAAGCAGTGAGGGAGACCAATAAGAACACAGTTCTCTCAACATTTACATTTAGCAGAAGGAAATAACAACTAAACAAATAAAAAGAGCATATCAAATAGTGATGTCATTGGAACTTGACAAGGACGAAGGCAGGTCTGTCCTGGCACAGTCTGGAGTGTGCGAAGTTCTGAATTTGTACAGGAAAGATTTCATGAGATGAATCCAGGTGATTTTAAAAGGCCATCTATTAAAGTTGGGGGCGGTGAAACAAAGGGAGGGCTTCAGATAGAAGAGGCAAGATCACAGCAACAGGAGTGAGCCCGGGTGGAAGTGCCTAGGTCCTCTGGAAACATGATGAAGTGTTGAGTCTCCGTGAAGCTGCCTCGGACCATTAGAAAGAAGGTCACAGAGGCAGAAGAAGTGAGCCAGCTGTGCTGTGTGGACTCAGGAAACAAGCTACAGAGAAAAAAGGAGGGCCCTTGGAAACAGGTTCAGGGAATTAGCCCAGGACAAGTTGCCACTGCCCACTGTTCCCCCAGTTGCAAGTCTCCCCAGAACCTTCAGAGCACAGGTCCGCAACCCCTAGGCCATGGACCAGTGCCAGTCCTCAGCCTGTTAGGAACCAAGCCAGGAGCAAAGCTCGCCTGAGCGCTGCCTACTGTCTCCCCCTCATCCACAAACTCTATTCACCCCATCCTCAGCGGGCGAGTGAAGCTTACCTGAGCTCCACCACATGTCCAGTGAACCCTGACCCTGCCTTCCATGAAACTGGTCCCTGGTGCCAAAAATGTTGGGGACCGCTGCTTTAGAGCTTAGGAGAAAGAAAGCAAAGATACACGCCTGAGGTAAAAAAGAAGGAGACGGTATGGGCATGCCCAAAAGAGGGTGTGCAATGGGTTTTTGTCTTATGTGTTTTTACCTCCTTTCTAAAGGTAGGAATTTTAAGGGAGCTCCTAGGGTAGGAGCTCAGAACATTCATCAGCTTTCCAGGTATGTTCTTTAATATGCTGATGCATAAAATGAGCTTATAGAGGGGTCAGAGTCATTCTCTGGTCAGTTTCACCTTCAAGGAATGTCATGGAACAGGGACTGGGACCTAGGCAGCTCTGCTCTGGCATGGTCTGGAGTGTGGAAACCATTTGCTCCTAAATGTCTTTGGTTAGGGGAGGCAAGACCTTCCGATTTATTATCTGACTGTAAATTGCCCAGCCGTTTAACTATCTCAGTTTCCTCATTCCACTTGCCAAGGAATTTTCCAAGCTTCCTACTAAACCACCTCAGTGATAAATGATATGAAGAAAATTATTTTGATGGAGTGACTAAGGAAGGGGTTATTTTAGATGAAAGAGTCAAGGGCAAACCTTTCTGAAAGACATGCCCTCTGATCAAAGATCCTGAAACTGAGGTCTCCTCTCAGCTCTGTGAGAAACGAATCTTATAACCTCTCCGTCTTTCAAGTCCCCCTCAGCCACCAAATGAGAATAATGATCTCACCTGTCTATGAAAGAAGATTCCTGAGAGTGAGTCAATCTCGCGTTTGGGAACTAAGGTTTTCTCCTGGGGGAACAGAACGCCCGGAGCTTTGGCTTATTTGCTACAAGTCCTACTCTCCCATGTTGCATTTCCTGGAAGGGTTTTCTGGTCAGCCAGCTTTTGGAGGCCGGGCCCAAGGGAGCTGCTGACATGAGTGAGAACTCTTGAGTCTCCAGTTCACCCAGGCTCTGATTAAAATCAGAACCAAATGCTATCCCTGTGTGGTGAACTCTCCACCTTGTACTGCATTGAGATCACTTCCTTCTCCTTCTGTCTCCCCGCCGTTCTCTCTGAATGCCTGTTCCTCTGGCTGCTCTCCTCCAGTAGTGCGGTGGGGAACCAGTCCCCAGCAATTCCTCCTGGGGGACTCAGATGCTGTGGCTGGCTGCCAGCTTCCCTTACTGGGATTATGCACGGGGCCTGGAGGAAGGAGGTGATGAGGCACAGTTTGCCTTGCTGAGCCTCCCAGCAGGAGGAACGGAAAGGCAGTTTCATACTGAAGATTTTTTATTAGTGTTTCTTATGTTAAACTGGATGCTCCCCCAGCCAACCCTCCCATAAATAGCAAACTCAAAACGCATGTGGTTCTTAGACCATTGTAACTGTGAAAGCCGGGCAGTGAGATGGCCTGGATTTGGGCTCCTGTCCACAGTGTGTATGTGGCAGCAGCTCTCTGTCTTTCTCTTGTAGCGTGCCTCAAATGCTGCAGAGAGACAGCTGATTTAACATGGATTTTTTTACACACACCCACTAGACTGGGACTTTGCACAGAGTTGTGACCCCAGTGAGCAGCGGATTGCTGATATTGTTAGGTCCAGGGTTGAGTCCTTATTTGCCATGGGATTTATATTATATTTAAGAGCCCCTGACTTGCACTGGGGAAGAGACACAATGCTCCTGGCAAACTCGAAGGGTTAGAATAAGGCTATCCTGTGTACCCTTCCCAGTCAGCCACACATAAGCTCTCTGTAGCCAAACCACAGAGACAGACTGCTGTCAGCCTGCACAGCACCTCACAGGAGGAGGGAGGGAGCGCGTGGATAGGGATTGCAGTGGAGAAGGAGCGATGGGAATGTAGTCCTCGGGTGGACTTACATTGCGGAGGAGGCACATAGACCACAGCCGGGAAGCGCGGAAGGATCTGTCTTGCGTGGAGTTCTCTGCAGATACATGACTGACCTCCTCCCGGCTGCAGCCCTTCTCCCTGGCGTGTCGAATGAATGAATGTGTGGTCAACAGCACTGCCCTGACAGCCACAAAACCAGTCAGGGGCTCCTCCCACCCAACAGCGCGTGTCCTCTCTAATTCTTCCTGATCTTTAACAAAACAGTAGTTAATTCTAATGATAACCTCAGTTCTGTTGGACTTTTTAAATAGCTGTTTTTTAAAAAACGAATTGCACCACAACAAAGATATTTCTTACCATTTCTCTGTGCAGAGCATCTGTTTCTTAAAGACTTAAGATTGAATACGCTGGAGAGTATCCACCATGGGTAATTGTATACATTTTTTGCCCCCTGCCCCATTCTTTGCTCTTCTATCTGGCTCTTTCTGAAACCATGCTTGCTTCACACCTGCTTGGAACTCCAGGTCTGTCTCATCCTATCAGAATGCTAACAGTGTATTTACTGCAGCCCCAGGTCATGACTTTTACACAACCACACGGAATCGTTATGAGGATTTATGCTGTGTTGCATTGTCCAGTGTTTTGTGCCACAGAAGACACTCTTCTGTCATCCATAGATATTTCTTAGTTTTATTTTACTGTGAATATAACACATTCTATAAACCCATGGTTGTGTATTTAAAAGTTACTTGGCAAGGAACCAAAGTCATGCATATTCAGTCATCTGATCTGCCATCTGTCACAAATACGTTATTTGGTTACCACTAAAGCTTTGCTACAGATTAATTCATAGGGCTTTATAAGAATCAACCTAAAAACAGAACCTTAAAGTTTAGTCTGCCTAATTTGCTATAAGCTTGTCTTTACAACAAAACTCAGGCATAGAGAGTCAGTGCTTTTTCTATGCTTAAAACATCCACTTGGGCAAATAACACTATTACAGATCACATGCTGGTCTGCTTGTATTATAAAAACACAGACTAAGTCTCATTTCACTGAGGTTGTTCAATCTGTATCGACTGTCTTAATCCCATTAAGCTCAAAATTTCATCTCCTCCGAAAAGCCTTCCATAATATTTATGTGCTCATTATATTTTTGGCTCTGTATCAACAGGACAATTTCACATTCAACGTATATAATATTTACCAAGTGTACCCTAATGGAAAGGTTCGGGGGACATTCTTAAATGGTCATATCTTATAGCTTCTCTTTCTTTGGTAGAAAAAGAAACTATAATGGAACAGCTTTGGGGACCTTGCATGGAAACTTCACTGCAAAGATGGCCTCCAGCAATTTCCCCCTCTCTATGTTCATGCTGATGGTCTCATTCAGAGGCAGAGCTCTTTTCCTTCTGCCTAAATCTGGACTAGCGAAACAGAAATCAAGAAAATGGCATACTGGGACTTCTCAGCCTAGGCATGAGAAGGCTGGCAGCTTCCTTTTGAAATGCTTACTGTCTGGATGATGCCCCTTAGAACCCAGCATCCCTTCTGTGAGATGCCCATGCTGTGTGCAGAAGCCACATTACTCCAGTTGGCATGCCCAGATGAACTCCCAGCTGGGAGCCCGGATCTCCTGCCAATCCACACGACAGTCTAGCTGCATAGCCCCCAGATGACTCAGCACATTGCTGAAGTCACATGGAGCAGAAGAACCAACCAGCTTAGTCTAAGCAACCCAAAGAACCTTGAGAAATGAGAAATGGTTCCTTTACAATATTAAACTGGATGCTGGATAATATTAGATACATAAAATGTTTTGTCAGGGCCCTATGCCTACCAGGAGGTAGGGTCTCAATGGGCAGGTACCTTATGCAAGGGAAAAAAATATTGCCAGTATTGAGAATAAAATCTACAAAGGAACTTCTTTATGGACCTATCAATAGTTGGGGTTTCCCAGAGAACAAAATGTCTATCAAAATTCATCATTCTGGGGCAGGGAAAAGCAGATGGGGATTCAAAAAATATCTGCATTCTTGTATTTTTATATTTGTTTTGTGGGGCTTCCTTTTGTATTTTTCCCCCTTTACATGGTAAGCTATTCAGAGTAATGGGAACCAGTGCAGGCTTCTTCCTGCAGTATAACCTTGACACTGTACTTGAGTCTCTGTAGCTTGTTTTTCTGCCTATAGGTTCAGAATAGCAATACTGATTTGCAGGATTGTATAAGGATGAAGTAAATAGACGAGTGTTTCCTACAACTTCCTCAACACACTTATGAATTTATGCTTTGTATCTAGAGTTTTGCAGTATATATTAAATATTTTTTGTTTTGTCTTGTTTTTTATGAAGACTTGACATGTTTAAAGGATGAAAGTTTTGATTTAGGTATGGAAACAATGTAATATTTATCACATTTTCCCCCCTAGAGGCTTTTCTGGCAGAGTATAAATGGACACTTTGTCTCATGGGATAAATCATAGCATTACAACAAACTGAAGAGTCCCAAGGCAAATAGTTTCCTGAAGTGAGTATGATTAAAATCAGTAGGGGGATGATGGATCACTGACTGAAAAATTTGGATACACAACTGTTAGAATGGTCTTCCTAGCCAGGCAAGGCTACAGTGTTACAAATGGCTCTGATATATAGTAATGAAACTAACCGGAATAGGTCTCTTTAGGAGGCAGAGTTTGAAATGGTGCCTTTTTGTAACCAAGTACAACACTGAGACTTGTACTTTTTAGTTGTATCATATTTCTTATTATTTAGAAATTGAATCAATTTCAATAAACATTGGGTTGGCAAAAAAAAATTGTTTTTTTTTTTCCTGTAAGATGGCGTTAGTAGCCCATAGTTGCCTTTAACTTCATTTGAAACAATTTTGTTAGATTGTATTCTGACAGCTGTCATTATCACCATGCATTTAAAAAAATATCAAAATTGGCAAATTCGTGTGTAGCCATTTTAATATTGAAAATGGAAGAAACTATGCAACATTTTCAGCATATTATGCTTTATTATTTCAAGAAGGGTAAAAATGCAACTGCAAAAGACAAAAAAGACTTGTGCAGTGTATGGACACGGTGCTGTGACTGATCCAATGTGTCAAAAGTAGTTTGTGGCTTTAGCTGGTGTGGCTCAGTGGATTGAGCGTGGGCCTGTGAACCAAAGGGTCACCGGTTCGATTCCCAGTCAGGGCACATGCCTGGGTTGTGGGCCAGGTCCTCAGCAGGGGGTGTGCAAGAGACAACCACACACTAATGTTTCTCTCCTACCCTTTCTCCCTCCCTTCCCTTCTCCAAAAATAAATAAATAAAATCTTTAAAAATACATAAAAAATAGTTTGTGGTTTCATGCTCAGAGATTTCTTGCTGGACCATTCTCCACAGTCAAACAGACCAGTTGAAGCTGATAACGATTAAATTGAGACATTAATTGAGAGCAATCATGTTATGCCATGTGAGAGATAGCCAACATACTCAAAATACCCAAATCAATACAGTTATTGGAGAAAATGAAAAATGTGCCTTTTATTTTATGGAAATAAACTAAATGGACTTTTTGGCCAGCTAATAATTCAGATAATGGCATCTTATGAATCATGGGTGCTGAATCTTTGAACTTGAAAAAACCAAACTTTGAAATGTTAGCATTCTTTTGACTTAACGTAGGATGCAGAAAATCTAAGCTCTTTGTTATCTCAAGTTGCCTGTGAGGAAATTACAGCTGTGAACTTCTCAGCTCCTGTAATGTTCCATGTCCCAGGAAACTGACTCCTCTTAGGGAAAACTCTCTTGCAGGGTGCCTTGACCTGTATGCATACCATTAAAGGTGAGAGAGTCAGTGCTCCTAAAGAATTTAAGGAGCCTGTTACATGAAAATTTAACTAAACAGATGCAGCCTGAAGTTATTTAAGTATTGATGAATTATTTGCTTTTTCTTTTATTCCTCCAAATAGCATGCTTTCTTGAGGTTTTTGGAACTCAGTTCTATTTGTGAGACATGGGGGATGCACCTGACTCTCTCGGGTATGCCTGTGTGTCTTGTAGCTGAAATCTATGGAACTGCATAGAGGTAGGTATTTGGAAGAGTGAATGAGTACTGAGTACCTGTCCCGTGTGGAGGCACACAGGAAAATGAAGTAGGGAATAAAGCACAGGAAGTAATCACTGCACTCACGATCCCTGTCCAAAGTCTCAGAAACAGGTTGGTTCCACACTGGAAGAAAGAAAAGTCTTTCTCTCCTGCCCTCCCCGAGGACCTGGGCCAACACAGTGATGGACAAGGGAAAGCTGAGTTGCTCTGTTCTGCTTCAGTGTTCTTCCCTTGCTCTTCCGTCTATTTGGGATGTTTTTTTTTCTCTCATATTGCTCACCCAGGTTCCTGTTCATCTGTTAGATTTCCATCTAAATATCACCCCTTCAGAGAAGCCTTGCATCTGAAGAACAACCCACCCCATTCTGCATCGTACTCGCTGTATTTGCCTGGTAACAGGTATCACCAGCTCTGACTATTCATCCTACCTGTAGTCCATCTCCCCACTAGAATATGACCTGTCCTAAAGCAGAAATTACTTCATTTATCTGTTTATTTCCCCTGTGCATATGCAGGAGTGTTTACATAAATATTAGTCAAATGAAAAAATGAGAGCCTTAGGTTTGCTTGCAAGTGTTTACCTTCAGGATGTGTTTATAAAACTGCACTGTGTATAAAGTCATGTGGAAAGGGAGTCTGTGGATACACGGAGACGCTGTGCGGGGAGGAGATTAAATGTTCTGCACGTGGCTCCCCACTTTGTAGATTTCCTCTGGCTAGCTTCAGATTCCAGAACACCTCCTGCTGTCACTCAGAACATGTCTTGATTGCCTTGCTCATCTCTGATTTCATGTGTGCCCTCTGAACACTCAATTTAGCATCGTTTAATTCAGACATAATTGAGAAGGGGGATGAGCTGCTCCTGGTACACATGCGCGTATCCCCCAAACAAACAAACAAACAAAAAAAGAAAACAAAAATAATGAGCAAGGAAAATTCCATGCATTGCTCCAAGGAAAAACAAATGATCTTAGAAATGGAAGATCTGAGTTTCAGGCCTTGCTCCACAGATTTTATTTCCTTAATAAAGTCACATGGCCTCTCTGAGCCTCAATTCTGTTAACTATTATGTGGGGGGTAAGAGCAACTGTCCTAACTTGCTCTCAGAGTTTCTGCGAGGAGTCATGGTCTGGACAGCCCCTGGAAAACTGTAAATAGCTCTATCCTGAAATTAATTGTTTTCAGAATATAACTTTGATATTAAGCTCCATAGCTTGTAAACAAAAGCCTGTGGAGACATACATTAAATACAAGTTCCACATTCTCATTTGGTCCTGGCCACTGAGGAAGTCAATATTAGTAATGTACATTTATTCAACAAATATATATTAAATATTTCTCTGCGCCAGGCTCTAGGGTAGACACTGAGGGAGTAAGGTAGACATGGTACCAGTCCACAAAGCTCACAGTACAGTGGAGGAGGTGAGCTGGGAATAGTGATAGCATAGAAAAACTGATATGTCTAGGTCAGTGCTGGATATTACAGGAAGCATGAGCAAAAACATTTTTTCCTGAAGAAAATATGTATAACCCAAAACCTGAAATAGAAATAGGAATGCCGAGGATAAAGGAAAGGGAAATAGAGCTTAGGAATGCTTTATGGGGATGTGGGACTTTTAAAGTCTAGGAATGACCACAAGAATTCATAGAGATTATGAAGAAAATAGAAATGGTAGACATGAATGAAGCCCAGTGTGTAAGATTGGAAGTGAGGCGAGGAAGCTGGGTCGGAGCCAGGAACTGATGAAGCTGAAACTTTCTTGTAAGGCTGATACAGGAATCTTGAAGGATATCAAAAATGGTAGCAAAATAAGATTATTTGAGAAGGGTCACTTTGACTACAGTAGTGCATATAGGGAAAGTGGTACCAGGGACTAAGAGGTTGATTCAGGAACCTAGGCAAGAGATGGAAGAGAATGATGTCCATGAGGGTGGAGAGAATTTAGGTGCTTGGTTTAGTGAGGGGTGTGAGTAAGACCTGAGTCTCCTCCACCTCACCCTTGGTGGAGGCTACCCCTCTCATTCTAATATCGAGGGTCTCTAAATACTATTGTTCCCTGAATACCATTGTTCCTAAAGCTTCAGACTTTAAACTATACCAACCTCTCAACCAGGACTTAGAAGAAACTTCAGAGTGGTTTGACTATTTTTCTTGGATCTGTTCTTAAATATCCTATTGGGCTTAGGAAGAAACCTGATAAATATTAAATTTTGTTCTGTGACTTCTTCTTCAGAGAAACTTATACAGGAAAACTGCACTTTAAAAATTAAAGTGAATATTTCAGTTTCTATTTATCAATAGGGTACGGGGGTTATTTGCTTATTTAACCAAATATCCAGCAGTAGTGAAATTTTAATTGTCGCTAAAACTATTAGAACACAATAAATACACTTAATTCTAAAATAGTTAACATTATTTACCATTTTGAAATGATGTTCTAAACTATATCGAATATTCAGCCTTAGAGAGGCAGTCGTCATCGTGGAAACGGTACTTCTTAAGTGATCGTGGATGTCAGAGGAATGAGAGGTCAGAAGGACAGGTCTCTATTCATACTGATATCCTGCCCTGCAAGAGGCTTGTTTGAATAAATCCCTGCTACTGTTTATCTCTTTTCATAAAAATCATTCCTGTCATGTATTAAAACATAGAGATATGGTTGTCTGTGCTGTTCAGTTACTTAGATTCCAGGTAAGTGTTAAAATCCTAAAATTAGGTAGCTCAAGTCAAGGCTGCAGCAGTCTACTTCCAAAGACTCCTGTCTTTGCTTTGGTCACCACATGGCCTGACTCTCTGCTCAAGCCATATCCTACTTTAATCAGCCTCAATATAAAACCACATGCTGGACTTCCAGCCAAGATGGAGGTGTAGGTAGACACACTGTGCCTCCTTGCACAACCAAAAGAAGGGCAACAACAATTTAGAAACAAAAAAACAGTACCAACAGAAAACTGAATTGCATGGAAGTCTGACAACCCAGGAGTTAAAGTAGACATATTCATCCAGACTGGTAGGAGGGGCAGAGTTGGGCAGCCGGGCAGAGAGGGGTTGAGGCAAAGTGGTGGCTGACAGACCCAGCAAGGCAGTGGATTTTGGAGGGGCATGGCGTACACAGCAGCTCGCTGACCAGCGGTCCCACATTCACGTGCAAATAAACCAGACGAAACTGGGGAACAAGACACTACGCAACCCAGGGTCCCAGCATGGGGAAATAAAGCCTCAAAACACCAATTGAAAACACCTGTGGGGATTGAGGTGCCAGGAGAGACTTCCAGCCTCACAGGAGAGCTCATTGGAGAGACCCACAGGGTCCTAGAATATACACAAGCCCACCCACCCGGGAACCAGCCCCAGAAGGGCCCAGTTTGTTTGTGGGAAGTGGGGGAGGTGACTGAAATCCAGCAGAGAGCAGAGCAAGTGCCATCGTTCCCTCTCAGACCCCTCCCCAAAACACAGCTTTACAACCTAGCAACTGGGTTGCCCTGCCCTGATGAACACCTAGGGCTATGCCCTTCATATATAACAGGCATGCTGAGATAAAAAAAAAAATGGCCCAAACAAAAGAATAGATCAAAGCTCCACAACAAATGCAAATAAGTGACAAAGACATGCCAACCTATCAGATGCACAGTTCAAAACACTGGTAATCAAGATGCTCACAGAATTGCTTGAATTTGGTTGCAAATTAGATGAAAAAATGAAGCCTATGTTAAGTTAAATAAAGGAAAATGAACAGGAAACCAATAGTGATGGGGAGGAAACTGGGACTCAAATCAATGGAGTGGACCAGAAGGAAGAAAGAAACAACCAAACAGAAAAGAATGAAGAAACAAGAATTCAAAAAAATGAGGAGAGGCTTAGGAACCTCCAGGACATCTTGAAACATTCCGACATCTGAATTATAGTGGTACCAGAAGGGGAAGAGGAAGAGCAACAAGTGGAAAAGTTATTGGAACAAATAATAAAGGAGAACTTCCCCAATCTGGCAAAGGAAATAGACTTCCAGGAAGTCCAGGAAGCTCAGAGAGTCCCAAAGAAGATGGACCCAAGGAGGAATACACCAAGGCACATCATAATTACATTACCCAAGATGAAAGATAAGGAGAGACTCTTAAAAGCAGCAAGAGAAAAGGAGACAGTTACCCACAAAGGAGTTTCCATCAGACTGTCAACTGATTTCTCAAAAGATACCTTATGGCAAGAAGGAGCTGGAAAGAAGTATTCCAAGTCATGAAA
>PVKM010008955.1:0-37908 GCA_004027735.1 Carollia perspicillata | reverse complement strand
AATAAAAGGAAGATTGCAGGGTACAAGGTTAAAGTACAAAAGCCAATTGTCTTCCCGTGTGCCAGCGACGAATGAGTAGAATTTGAAATAAAAACACGGTGCTGTTTGTATCAGCACCCTACCAAATGAAATGCTTACGTATAATTTAACAAAAATGTTTAATATTTATGTGAGGAAAACTATGAAGATCTGATGCAAGAAGTCAAAGGGAACCAAATAAAGGAAGAGATGGTCCATGTGCATGGAGAACATTCAATATTGTCAAGATGTCATTTCTTCCCAGTTTGACATATAGGTTCAATGCAATCTCAACCAAAGTCCCAGCAAGTTTTTTTGGTTGTTTCTTTGTTTGTTTTTGTGGATATTATTAAACTGATTCTAAAGTTCAAACAAAGAGGTAAAAGAGCTGGAAGAGCTGACACAATACTGCAGGAGGACCGACATTACTCAACTTTAAGACTTACTGTAAAGCTACAGAAGTCAAGTCAGGATGGTAGAAATACACGTCCATCAGCGGAACAGAAGAGAGAACTCAGAAATAGAGGCGCATGAATGCAGTCGGCTGATCTTTGACAGAGGAGCAAAGGAGAAGCAATGGAGAGAAAGACAGTCTTTTCAACAAATGGTGCTGGAATAACTAGACATCCACATCCAGATTCATCAAATAATGAATCTAGAAATAGACCTTACGACCTGTGTTAGTCAGCCAGGGCTGCCGTAACGAAATCACACACACTAGGGGGCTGCAAGTTCCACATCAAGGTGTTGGCAAATTTAGTCTTTAGACAAAGACTTTGTTCTCTGTTGTCCTACTAAAGAATCAGACCAGGGATACCAGTTCTCAATAAAATAAACTCTCACTGAACAGGGTAAACAGTCCAAAATGAAAGCCATTCATCGAGAGGTCTTCAATTGCTGAGAAATGAACAGAAGTGTTAGGGAATGATTACTTATGCTGCACAAACAAAAATAAACTTACGTTTTAACAAGTTGTGACTGGACGTCAATGACTAGCTAAATGACAGGTTGTAAAAATTATCACATCTCACGATTTAATACTTTGCACACTTTCCCCCCTTTGAATTAAATGGTATCTTTGGTGATAGTATAGGCAAAGGATGTGATTTCTTTCTCACAAAACTGGTTGTGAAGCATCCCTCCCTTCTCAGATAGATGTATATTAAAAAAAAGCACCACTTCTGTTTCTCACATGGCAGGAAAACAGACCCAACTCTTTAGGTTCAAACAAAAAGCATGAGTTGAACTCATGAAGGTAATTTTCTTGCAGTGATTGATTTGGTATTGTCAAGGATAATATGGTTTTTATGGCCACAAGGAGGCTGTAATCTAATTTTGCAGAAATTCTTATCTCATTGGCACTGTGTTATCACTTGTAATCTTAGCGTTTTCATTTGAATTAGCTTAGAAAAATTCAGTGAGCTTCTTTACCGACAGCTCAGCCCTCAGATTGGTCTTCTGCACTAAATTTTCTGGTACTAACATTGTGTTTTAAATCTTGTTATCATTACTCTCAACAGTCAATTAAGGAGTTATTTTTGCAGACGATTATAGGCTGGTGTTGCTGGGTATAATATCTTGCACACAGTAAAAACTGTTTCTTTTAACAATAGACATTGTAAGCTTAATTAGAATGGTATGGCTGGTTCTATGGTGAACTTCAGGAAGGGACAGTTTTCAAATATCTAGATCTTCGAAAAAGAAGACATGACTTTTCTTGCTCTCTGTTGCATATGTCACATGGCCAAGCAGGCTCCTATTTATAAACCGCTTTCCCCAAATCCTGCGATGGACGAGTCTTTAATTTTGAGGTCTGAAATACCTTTAACACAATGGAAACCAGTAAGAGGCTGTAGTTTGTCTGGTATAGTGATAGCCACAGAGTATGGTCTAGATAATACATCATGCACCCTCCTCCTCTTTCAAAGCCATGACTAGCTTTTGCAAGTTGCAAATGCTTCCACTGGTATGAGAACAAATCCATGGCCATCAGCCCTTTTCATTCTTGATTCCACTCCACCTACTTTTCAGACAGGAACACATTGGCAGCAGTTTGGAACAGAAGTGAGGAATCAGGCTGTCTTCTATGAATGTCACTGAATTTTTAGCTACCTGCCTTTTTTTCAGTGGGCTCGCTCAAGTATTATTTTTCCTCTTGCCTTTGGTGATTCAGAGAATGTGCCGCCCACCAGCGCACAGTTCCTGGAATCAACCTGTGAGCACCTCACAGTCAGTTTCCGTGAAACGGTCCTGGGAACCCCTGCTCACTGCACAATTCCAGGAAACCGAAGGACAGTCAGTGCTGATTCTGCACCTCGAGGTCATGTTCTGCCTCATACACAGGTGTATACCATTGACAAACTTTAGCCAGAAGAGCATGACATCCCCAACACGGCTCAAACCACCTGACGAATGAATTCTTTATCTGTAGAAAATGCTGTAAAAGGAAACACTGACTCAACTCTCACTTAATGGGTTTCGTTCGTATCTCAATAAGGGATGTGACAAGGGACAAGGGGTTACCAGTGCAGAAAATATAGGAATACGTGTTAATACGTGCAGAATGGAGATGTTCTTTCTCCTCCAGGTGGAGGAGGCTATGTCTTTGAAAATGGGTCCATGAGTACACGAGGCTTTTGTAGATGAGAAGTCAGCTAACTGTCCTTACACTGTGTGAGCGTAAAGCATACGGTTCACTAGGTCATGTGCCCCTCTACCCATCGTCACATATGCGACTGCACCAATATTTCCTCATCTTCTCTTCCACTAGTCTGTACATCTCAGAAGGTCAAGAACCAAAGACAACATCTATTTTTTGCTAAAATTGCATCCTGAGCCCATATCTCAGTGTTGAATAAATGAATGAATAAAAATGTATATTCCTGTTGTTTATTATTTGGAAGAATTACCATAATCAGAGAATTTACTGACTTCAAACTTACATTGAAGACCTTTGGGCAGGTATAATTCTCACTTTTAGTTAATACAATTGAGATTTTTACTTGTCAGTGTTTTAAGGGCTTGGTTAATGAGAGATAGCCCCCCAGTGTCTGATTATATTTGAGAGCACTGCAAAGGTGGGGTTTCACCAATTCAGAATGAGAGTTGACCTTGGACTTGTGTTGACTTCACCAATATCCCTCCCTGGGGTCCTGTCTTATTAGTAGGCCATCTTGTCTCCGACGGTTTTTATAGCATTCCCCGTTTTAATGGAAACATCATGAATACTCTCTACCTGTCAGAATGAAAGTTAATACTATTCAAATCACATGCATATATCTATAAATATCTCCCCTGGATTTCCCATGGTGGATGTAAAGTTAAATATACAATCCTTTCAATACTTTCCTCTGTAAGTGAGTCAATACGAATTCCACCCAATGTTCTTATATAATTCAATAAGAAGAAATACTTTCCTACATTTAAAGTGCATACTTCAGTAAATATATATCTATTATTAAGACATTGCTAGTAAAATAAAGATATTGCAAAGTATAATGCAAAATTTCTCAAGAAACACACAGAAGAAAAATGTATTTAGATTTAGCTGGATATAAAGGACACAAACCAAAGAATCTGAGTATCTCCTTTTTCTTTTTTCCTGCCAAATCCAATTTCCAATTAGATTGACTAACATTTACTCTGTATCTGCTGTGGATTTGGCTCTAAGTGACACAACTGTACAGATACTGTACGAGGGTGGCAACACAGGCCAAGAGATTGACTGATGAAGGTCAGAAAGGAAATGGCAGAGATAGGATTTGAAACCAGGACCTTAATCCAGGGTAGGTTATGCAGTCTCTTAGTTTTCTTATCTGTAAGTGAATTGATATTAGTATCTATTCCATTGATACTACAGAAGGGTTTGGGGGATTAAGTGATAGTTAATAAATACTTCACAAAGTAGCCAGAACAGTGCCTGACACATAATTCATGCGAAATAACCAGAAGCTATTTATTTATTTATTTTTATTATTCTAGCCCCCATAAAATAAATTTATTACTTGCCATGTAGGAATTTACAAACTCCTGGGAGAATGTGTGCATGAGGCTTACTGTAAGCCTGTTCATCTTCCTTTAATTTTATGGAGCATTTCAGTTGCTTACCCGAACCCAAATCCTACTTGGACTAGGTTTGACATTATGTTTTCATTGGAGCTTTGGGTTCTTAATCTTATTACTTCCTGTTTTCCTAAAACTGGAGTGAATAAGCTACTTAAAAGAGCATAAGCCGAATCTGTTCAAAGCTGTTTAACTGTATTTACTCTGCTCTCTGGTTGATGCCGCTTCTCCAGCTCCTCCTCTTGTGAAAATTTCAGGGAGTTTACAAAGTCCAAAAACACGGTCCTGGTTGGGGCGGGGCTTTGCTGGGCCATTCTAGTCACTGTCACTCAACTTGATTTGTCTTCCCTGAATGACAGTTTCTCTCTCTCTCTCTCTCTCTCTCTCTCTCTCTCTCTCTCACACACACACACACACACACACACACACACACACAGAGGCAGTCATCAGTTTGTTAGTTCAGCTTGGTGCTTTGTCATCATTTTCGTTAATACTTGCAGAGAGAGAAAGTGCAAAATCACTGCCCCCGTTTTAGAGAAAAGATCCCTTTAGGTGGAAAGGAGTCAAACTGTTTGTCCGAAAGCACAGAGCTAGTGAGTGGAAGAGACTGGACTGAGGTCAGATCTGGCTGAGGCCAACGTTCACCTTTTCGGCCAGCAGTCACACTGCCTCCTGCTCCCACGAGTTGTCCTGGTCCTCAGGGCTCTAGACATTCACAAAAGGCAAGTGTGCGCTATGTGCTCGCAAAGAAAGCTTTTGGCTTGGTCCAGGTGGTGTCGCCTTTGCTAAGCTACCAGGTTCAGGGTGCCAGTTCCAGGGAATCACATAGTCCTGGAGATGGAGTGTGATGGTGGGCTACATCCAAGGAACGCTCTCTGTCCTATCTTTGACAGTCGTCCTGAAGGCATGGGCATTCCCTTAAGGCTTTCTCAGCTGCCCAACCCACAATGCCAAGTTCTTTATTGGAAAGGCATTGAAACCAATGAATTGTTTCAGAAATTTCTTTTCTAAAGAAACCACACTAATGTAATCCTCTGTTTTGCAATTGCTCATTCAGCAAGCCATTGTTCATTAGACGCTGGGGAGTTTACAACCCTGGAACAATTGTTTCTCTGCTGATCAGGTCTCATTTGTCATGTTGCAGACAGGCGAGTTTATTTGCTTATAATACAGCCAAAATAATTAGCTGTTTACCTGGCAGGTTGGCCATGATTATGTACGACTAATGACCATAAATGAATAAATTCAGGCTTTGTGGAAAGAAAAGGACTGGCCCATTAGGCATGGCTTTGATCATTGATTTTTTTCCCTGGGACTGGCAGTCTTAAACTAAGCATATCTATCTATTGGCCTGGTTTCTCATGCAGTGGCTTGGCAGCATCAGGCAAACAAGGATTTGATTCCTCTGCCATTTATCACTGTGATTTTGGGCACGTTTCTCAAACTCTCTGAAAGTCAATTTCCTAATGTGTAAAATGGATATGATGCCGATTGAATCATGGGTTCTTTTGATGATCACGTGAAACAGTGCATACAAAATTAACATACTAGCTTCTCAATATACATCAAACGCTCTCCATGCCTGCCACGTTTCAACTGTGAGCTCCTGACGATGAGCACTCATTTCTGAGACTCATTTCTCTGCAGCATGTGAATCATATGTACTTCACATGGTTCCCCTGAGAATTAAATAGACATGTGAGCAGCGTCGAACACACAGAAAGTACTGGCTAATTGTCATTTGAGCAGTTTCACACATTTGGAAAAAATCAATTGACGGTTCACGCTGATGCCGGCAACAATAACAGCAGTGTCGATGATAAAACATCCCCTCAGATTATCCACTAACTTGTCCACCGTCTGTTTCAGGAAACTTGATACAACTTCTCTGTCCTCTTCCCCACATTAAATTATCCTGCTGGAGGAACCACAGGGAGGTTTTCATACTCTCTCTCCCCTCTCTCCCAAGCTGTTCAAACCCTGACCCAAACCTCCTTTTCACTCTTCCTTTGAGGAGAGCTGTGCTATAATTCATCATCTCTGACTGCGGCTGCAGTCGATTCTTAATGTCCATAATTGCCTTGTTTTCTGCTCTACTGCAAACACGGAAATGTTCTGTGCTCACTTCCAAACGAGATTTTTAAAATAACTGAAAATAGTGTTCAATGGCACCACTTCACTTCTATTCCCTACGACTGCCTGTAATAATCATTATCCTGCTTTAACAACAGCAACAACAAAAGGAGAGCATTTACAAAGGTCCTACTATGTGCCCGGCAATTTCCTGGGGTGTTTATGAACATGACTGCATTATTCTACAACAGGCCTAGGGTGTACATACTATCATCCCTTTCACTTATTCTATTTCTGTGTCAACTTCTCGGAGTGTAAGTTCACTGCAGTGATCGCTGTGCCCCACTGCCTCTCTGGAGAGGAGCTGGCAGGGAAAAGACAATTTAATCACGCTTCGGACGCCTGAAAATAACGGAACCACACTTCGTATGCCAGGACACGGACACTGTCTGTTCAGCACCGACAGAAGAGAAAGTCTACCCAAACCAAATGAAAAGTTCCCTCCCCCTGCCCCACTTTTTTACTGAGTGTGAGAAAGACAAACTGAAACCTGCGCGTCCAGCGAACACGAAGCTGCACCAAGGGCGAAGTCGCAGAAGGGGCGCGCGGATCCGCCCCCTTTTCGTGGGGGGCTTCCCAAGCAGGCCCTGACCGGCCCTGAAGCCTGACAACCTGCGGAGGAGTCTGAGTCAGTGGAAAACATCGTGATTTAAAGTGTGACTGGCGGGATCCGGGGACCTGACTGTGAATCCCGTCTTTGCCTTTTACTCTCTGTGTCATCTTGAGCTGGCTGCTTTCCAAATGTGTGCCCTCGTGTCCACATCTGAAAAAGAGGGCCCTTGACGCCTACGTCATCTGGGTGAGGATTCAGTGAACGAAACCCGCGGGCGCTCGGCGTAGGGCTCGCAGGCTGTAAGCGTCACACACCTGGCGTTACTTCTCAACAGCGGCGGAGGGGGCCCACGCTGGTCCTCAGAAGCAAACTTTTCCTGCCTCCTTGGCCCCTTGTAATTGCATATTACCTATTACTGCCTTGCCTGTGGCCTTTCTCTTTCTCTTATTAAATAAAACAGAGGCAATGCAAAGGATGGTTCGTAACTAGGAATGGTATTTTTTTTAAATTGTTGTTGACTTTATTGGGGTGACATTGGTTAATAAAATTATATGGGTTTCAGGTGCACGATTCTATGATATTTCTAAATGTCAGTCAGTGATATTTTCTCAAGAGAAACGATTTTTGCAAATACAAATGATTTTTCCAAATACTCCCGATAGAATATTAGTGGAGAGAAAAAAAAAACAAATGAAAAAAATGAATTGGGAGTTCTGAGTTGATATTTCTGAAGAGAACACGTGTCTTCTCTCTCTTTACGTAACTCGGGTGAGCTTTGCAGCCAGGCGAGGCTTTTGTATGGGCAGAGACTGCTCTCCCTGATAATCTGGGGTACGCTACGGTTCACACGCTTTCTAATTTTTATCTTTAGGAAGGGGTCTTCTGAGCAGTTATGAAAACATTGCAGATATATTTGTAGTGCTTTTACATCTTTACTGAAGACAGTTTCTGACGTGGGCTGTACTGTCACTTGTCTCCGGAGGCCCAGAGCTGGGGAGCGGTCACTGAGTGTGGACAGCGGAGCTGGTGGGGGGTGGGGGAGGCATGCCTGTCATGAAGGCCGCAGTTCCTCCAAGCACAGGATGAGAAGTCCCCTTCCCGGCGGGGCTCTAAATAATCACTAAATTAAAAAGTAGCATTTTTTGGTCATTCGGAAGAAGGAAAAACAGTGTGTTTATTAATGCAGTTTTTGAAATTTTGGTATCCTAAAATACGACAAAAGGAGAGTAAGCAAGGACAATGCTGAGTGTGACTGATGCTTACCCAAATAATTAAATAGAAACTAATGGAAACAAAGTACAATACAGATTAAATTTTTTTAAAAGGAACTACTTAAGGACATTAATAGCAGGTCTAATTTTTTAAAAAAAATCTGAAATTGAAATGAGTCTTACTATCATGTGTCAATTGAATATGGTTATATTTTAAATTGTTAATAAGTCAATGGTGTATCTTGTAATGAAAGCTACCTTAGGTTTCAGTAAAATGTCACTCAAATCAGTAAATGTTTATTATTTTGGCTGACTAAAATATAAATACAACCAACTGCTTTTTTGCAAAGAGCACTAATCTGTTAGGTGATAAAAACAAAAAGTTATGTCTCATTTTCAATACTGATGACAAAGTACTTTCACAGTAAACATAACACAAAATATTTATCATCTGTATTTGTGAATAAAATATATAAAAGAAGCCCTGCATAAAACAGAAATGATCTATGTTTCTGAATGAGAAAACTGAAGAATGTGCAGATAGCTTTTCCAGTTTAATTCTGAGATATAAATGTGGTTTACTGGAATGCACTGGCTTATTTTTTAACTCGTAAGATATTTCTGAGCACTGAGTAGGTGGCGTGTTCTAGGGCGACTGCTGGGGATCCAACGGGAAACACCCAGGTGGGCCCGCACCAAGTTCAAAATCTGCAATCCTCAGTATGAAATTTATGAAAAAACATACATACATATAGTTTTCAAATGTGTATTCATTTAACTAAATAGTAACCAAACACTCAAGAAGCTTGTTCTTTCGGAAGATTCAACAAGCACGCTGATCAAACGTCATTTCTATGAAAATCTCCAGCGGAAGGTCTTTGCTGATAGTAACACCCACTGCACTTCCCCCTCCATAAACAGTAAGATTCGGGTGACAAGGACAGAAGTCCAAGAAGGTAGCTGATAGCACTCAGGGGACCTAACGTGTGCTGGAGCAGGATGCCATCGGAATGGGGGAGAGTATAATCATTGAACCAATGATGCAGGAAAAACCGGTCAGTTACTGAAGAACAAAAATTAATTGACACTCACAGCACATGTCAAAACAGACAGTAGTTGGTTTCGTTAGGTACATGAATGTGCATATGCGTACAGGTGCCTGTGTGTATAGGTGCCTATGTATATAATAAAATTTAAAAAAACTAGTCAGATCTTACGAAGCACAACAACTTCCTCAGCTTTCAATCAATAGGGAAAATCAGAAAGGAAGAAATGAATTTGATACTGTACACATTTGAAATATAGTAAAATAAAAAATTCAAAGCAATAAAAGACTTTGACACCCAACATAACGGACACAACTTTTCTATCTGATGAGCATCTTCTATCTTATAGAACTTGATAAGAAGATCAAATCCCTCAAATCATCCACAAAAACAGAAACGGGTAGCAAAATTCACATGAGAGAAAATACATTTAGGTTTAATAGGTCTATTCTGTTCAGATACTTGTAGAAATGTATCACAAAGCCATTAAATGCATAATCTCTATATATTAATAAACAATACGGACAATGTTACTGTGAAGCATCTGTACTTAAAATGTGACGGTTTCAGTGTAATTGAAAAGCCATGTGATAAGGCCAATCAATCATTGTGCTATTTCACCTGACCTACGGCTTACATTCTTAAGTGCCATTAATTCTGCTTCCAAAATACAACACGGATCTGGCCGACTCGCTCCACACTGACTTCCATCACTTCAGCTGAAGCCACACCAGCTTTGTGCGAAAGCCCATCGTAACATCGAGTCTCACCACCCCATTTTGACTCCCTTACTCTGCACCGGGAAGACAGTGGGATCCTTAGAAACACAACTGCACTGTTGCTCTTCTGAGTAATGGGCTCCTCTGGCTTCCTATTATATCTAGAATAAATTCTGCACTCTTAATCCCGGCCCAGCGCTGCGGCCCTCACCGGTCTTCAGCCACATTTCGTGGCGGGCCTCCTCTCTCAGAAGGCCCGGCCACTCCGTCTTCTTTCTCATCTCTTTCCAGCTTCAGGGCCTCCTCTGAGCGTGCTGCTCCCTTCGCCAGCAACGCCATGCTTTCCTCGCTCCCCAGACTGGCTTCTTCCCACCTGGGGGTCTTGTCACACCTGTGCTCCCTTCCGCAAGGACCCTCCAACACCAGGCTTACAGCGAGTCATCACTTCCCACTCCCGCCCTTCGCCATGCCTTCTCCTCTTTGCTGTGTCCACAGTTTGTGATCGTTCATTTGTTCTTCTTCCCTGCCAATCCCTCCAATTCATTCCAGACTTCATGAGGGCAGACTCTGCTTTGATCCCTGTTCTTAGAGCCATGTACAGCACCACCCATGGAGTTAGTTGGCACACTAGCTCTCCATCCAGAGTTCGGTCTGATTGTAAGCATGTTGGTTGCTTACTGCACTCATGATAAAGTGCAAACCCTTTAACAGGCATATTAGCTTCCTATGGCTGCCATAACAATGTACACGGCCAGGCTGAAAATATTCATAACATACTGTAGACCCAAAAAATCAAAATCATATCCACATTATAAAAGTAACTATGCAAAATGTTCATGGATACAGAGAAGGGCTCAAAGGCAATATGCCAAAGTGAGTAAATTAGGACAATATTGTGGGCGTTCCCCTCCTATTTCTTTTAGTGTTGTCCAAGTGTTATTTGCATAATAGAAACTTTTGGAGACAAAACCTTCATGAGATGAGGATTCGCCAATTTGAATTTTACAGAAATCCAAGCAGCAGCTCTTAACGTGTTTCTTGGCTATTACAAGTGGACACTCTTGTCTTTGGGTTTGCCATGATGATGATGATGAGGAGGAGGAGGAGGAGGAGTGAGATAAAAGAGCACAAAATAATCTAGATGATCTTAATTTTGAAAGACCTTGTCCAAGTTCATTTACTCTGCCATGGGCTTAATTGTATCTTCTTTATGATACAGAGAGTTGGAGGAGGGAATTGTTTTTTTTTTTTTTTAAATTTCTCCTCACAGAACCCCATGTACATATCTATTATTCTATAGATAACGCTTTACTCATAGATTTGTTTACTGTCTTAAGGGCTCACCTGGCAGGTGAATTTCTGTAGAAGTGCTTCTCAATTCTCCATGCGTTTTAGCTTTATCTGGAGAACTTTGAAAAATGCTGATACCCAGTCGCTTCCTACCAGGTTTTCTGATATAATTGACAAGGGCGTGAGACCACATGTCAATATTTTAAAGTTCCCTGGTGGCCAAGGTGGAGACCCAGTCTCCTGGAAGGCAGGACCTGACTTCTGAGCCACAGTTACCCCGGCACACTTCTCAATAGGGAGCGGGGTACATTCAGGTCTGTCTTTGCTTGGTTGAAAGATGCAAGAGGAATGTTCCTTCCATGGTGGTCAAGAGTCTGCATTTTGGGGGCAAACTCTGCATCATCTTCCGGGTCTCAGTTATCATTGACTACCTGTACGATAAACATCCCTGACCATCTCCTGCAAAGTCAATCCCCATGTCCCTCGTTCACAGCATCCTTCTTGTCACCCACCCCAGTGTTTTGTAAGGAGGGCCGCCCACAGAGGTGGAGTCAGCAGTGCGAGGACATCCCAGGCCACTTCCCTCTTGAGTGTGGAAATCAATCAGGCTATCCTACTCGCACTGTCTAAGTGGCCCCTGGGTCACTCAGGAAGGGACATAGTAGTGTGATACTACAATTTCCACCAAGTTGTTTGTTTATTTTTTTCTCCATAAATTAAAATTTGTAACTAGCAGAGGGGTCTAAGATATTCAAGTTACAGATATATAATGGAAACATGTTAGAAATAGGAATACTCTTTCTAATTAAAGAGAGGGTTTTTTTCCCTTTCTTCATAGCTTTTAGGTGTTTTATCTGTTTTCTCTACTGAGTAGATGTTACTTTAACAAACGGCATTAGTAATGATAATATGTTTTCTTCCAGAAAACAATGGGTTTGGTTTAAGAGCAGCTGTGAAGGTTGCCTGGGGGAGCTTCTGCTCACCCCCTCTTTCTCAAGTTCAAAATCCAACATCAGTAGTCTAAGGCTCCTAAATATTTGCACTTTGCAATTTTATTGCTTTCACCCAATAAACTCTGTTTCTATCATTTCTTGGTTCTGCAGAATTTAAAGTGTGTTTCTCTCATTTAGCCAAAACCAGGTCAATTTTATTGGCTCTTAAAAATAGGTAGTTAGTTGGTTAGCGAGACCATGAAAAGGTATCAAATGACTTCAAGTTTATGGAAATCACTTTAAATAGATTCCAAGTTCATGGAAAGATTGAACCCAACCATGCTGACTGCAGCAGAAAGTGGAAATTAAGTCTTCCCCGAGGAGGGTAGACTGTTTAATGTAATTTTTAATGATGAAACATCTCTAAAGTGGGAGGAGTGCAGCTATTTTGACCACGGAGAGAAATATAAAATGTAAACCCTTGAAAGAAGGAAGAATGAAAGTGAATTGCATAAGGAAAGATGAGAAGCAAAGCAGCATCTCGAATCCTAAGATGATAAAAGCCTGTCCTCCGGGAACCCCTTTTCAAAAGCGTCCTCTGCAGTAACACCCTCCCGCAGACAGCAGCGGGGGCTGCAAACCGGCCCCCACTACACGACTCGACTACAGATTCGACCCAGGGCCTGCTGTGCCGACCAGACTCTCGCTCCTTCCTCTGCCTCTCCGCCCGTCCAGCAGTGGATAAAGGGCAGCATCACAGAATTGCAAATACATTTCTCTTGGGCAGAAAAGTAGGAGAAACACGTCTGCAAAGTGATGAATGTTACAGGAAGTGTCTAGGGGAGGGAGGTGTGTTGTCTCCTCGTCGGGCTCGGGTGACGCGGTGCTTGACAATGAGGAGCGTGGGAGCACGTGTCTGTGTGCGTGTGTGGCTTAGTTTCTGCAGTTTCATCGGAATTCATTTGCATCCCCAAAGCATGATATGCGTATTACTTGTAGGACACGGTGAAGGCCAGAATTTGCTTCTGTTCTTTCGGATCGTATGTGACCTTTCCAGCAACAGATGAAAACATACTCCTTTTACAGAACAGGAAACAGAACCAGAAAATTTAGAGTCCTTGCGTGTCTGTAAGAAAAACACAAACTAGAAGGCCAATCTCCTGACGCCTAAATGAGTACCCTTTCCACTAAACAGTGCTTCTCAGACATCAATACGCACAGGACTCACGCGGGGTCTGGCTTAAATGCTGATTCTCGGGGGCAGGACTGCAGCCAGGCCCGAGACCCGGCTATTTCTAATAGGCTCCAGGGCTGCTGGGCCACGCGCCCCACGTTGAGAGGCTAAGCATTAAATCACAGTAGCCGAACAGAGCTCATTACTTAATCATACTTTGGCTTGAACATGCTGAAGTGAACTAGTTTTTTCCAGGATGATTTTTCTTTTTTCTAGTGGGAGGGTCCCAATTAAGGGAAGGAGAGAATGAGGGAGTCGGAGAAAGTTAAGGTTTCCAAAGTGCTTCACGGGCGCCCAGCCTTGTGCTAGGTCCGGTGGCTTACATCCGTTTATCCCCTTTATCCCTCAGTTCTCACTAAAACAACGTATTGTTTTTTTTTCTTTTCTCTCCACCAGGAAATGTTGTCCTCAGAGAGATTAGGGGGCCTCCCCCAAGGTGATGGGGGGAAAATGACGGGTCGACGACCCAGTTCTTCCGACCTAGAATCCCACCCATGGTTCTCGAATTACAGGACAGTTACTGTGGCATCTTTGAACTAATTAACACAGGCCTTTGTGTCCTTGCACACAAAGTCCTTGCACACAAATTTACTTTTGCAATGGGTTGTGATGTTCCCAGGCAGAAGGCATGCCCAGCTCAGGGCAGCTGCTTTACTGGTGGCCACTCATCCAGGCACAGTTGTCAGCTTACGGGAGGTACAGAGAGTTCGCGATGCTGTCCCGAGATGTCATTTTGGACAGACACTGAAATAACTTTCACTTTCATCCCTCCTGTGTGGAAGATGAAAATCTTTTAAAAGCTGGAGCCCAGAGAAATGTAAATACAGCTCACTCAGCCCTGACATTTTGAAAGAGGTCACCCCCACCAGCTGTACCAGCCCTTGGCTATTATCAGGTTTTCTGTCACTCATGTTGATGAAGGTTGATAAACAGTGCAAAGCACTTGGGGTAGGCCAGAGGGCACAAGGGAGATGTGGCTGACTTGAAAAGTGCCATTTTCCCAGAGTAGAAAAGTCCATCCTCCCTGTATACCTTTGTTTCCAAACACAAAACATCGTTCTCGCACAGAAAGAGCATGCGTGTGGCAAAGCTGTGCTAGAGCGTCAGCCAGGGGAACGGTTACCCAGCTCGGAGCCTGCTCAGTGGGAGGGCAGCCACCAGGACCATCGGTCTCCAAGGTGACCCCCAGTCCTTGCTCCCTGATTGGCCTTGGTGGGCTTTGCAGTTAGTGCAAAAGGCCTTGGGATGCACGGAAGCTCTCATGGGATAAAGGAAGTGTGTTCGCCAGTGATGTCTGATCTCTGTCCCTACCAGCTCCCAGTCATATCCCAGTATGATTCTGACGCCAGTTCCAATGTGTGGTGGGTTTTCCCCCCAACAGCAGGCAATTCTCAGACACTGGCTGGGAGTCCTACAATTCAACCCAAGCCTGACACTATGTTGCCTGGAGACAGAGTCTGACCCCCCCAGGTTAAGGGCTCTTTCCTACACGACTGAAAATTCCAACCATCTAATCACAGGGCTGCTTTACTTGCAACCAGGCCTCCCTTTCAGGTGGGGTCCAAAAGTCACCTCGTTATAAGAAAAAACACCCTTCTTGTGTTCATGGATTAGGACAGTCCAAGGGTTTTAGGAACCCTGTCAGGAAATGGAGATGAAGACCGGATCTGCATTTCTTACAATAAATCAAGCATCATACCCAGCATTAGAGACAACGCCCTGCCTGAACCTGCGCCGTGGTTGTCTTGGGCCCAGCGTTCGGTGGCCTCCTTGTCCACCACGAGCAAGTGTGGCTCAGAGCCCAGGCCCCTGGCTGTCCAGGGCTGGTCCTCTCTGCTTCTGACTTCGGTCATCTCTGCTCTCTTTCCTTCCTGCGGCCCCTTTGCAAGCAGGGCATTTTCACTTCAGGATTTAGGATTAAACTCTGGGTTCAAGCAACTGTCTCTTTGTCTTACAAAATCTCCAAGGTAAGAAACTAAGATAAAAAGGAAAGACAATCAATAGGAAAAATATAGTAAAATTTATATCTTAATAAATTATAGAAGTCGTTAATTTTCCTTTAGTTTACTTGTTTTCCCCTAAGAAGCAACTGTATATAATATGGTAAAGGCATTAGACACAAACAGGTTGAGATTCAATGCCCTGAAATGTGATTTTAGGCAAAACTTAGCTACTGCAAAGCAAAGCTAATAATACTCCATTATATTGGCATAAGGGTATATAAAAAGTTCTAATGCTGTAGTCACTGTATACTAGTGCCCAATAAATTGAATCTTCATTGCTTAGGGTATATTTAATCAAACCAGAGGAGTGATATATTCCAGAGAAATAAGAGTATTTATATCTACCACATTCAGAGAGGTTTGAAAGGAAACTTTTACCAATTTGAAATAATTCCCAAACTCTAACACTCTAAAGTGAGATTGACCCTCAGACTAATACCCATAAATTCTAGTGGTTGAAAGAAAGAAAATAAAGAAACGTATAAAGGAAGAAAGAAAGAGAGAAAGAAAGAAAGAAAATTCTAGTACAGAATTTACCATAAAACAATTTTTGAGCCCTTTTTAATGTAAAAGTTCCACTCTAATGCATAAAGTATAGACATCATTTTCCAGTCATTTTTCCATTATGGGAAATGGAGGACATGATCAAGTTTGCGCAATACTCTGAACTAAATGGATAGGGTTGCTTGCAATGGGAAGCAATGGACTTGCGGGCCCACAGGCCTCCAAGTCCCATCTGACAACCCCTGACGCTGACAGACTCCATCTTTTAGCCTGCATGCAGCCCACTCAGGAACGCTGGACGCCCAAAGTCGGGGGAAACTCTGAGCTAGGACACAGACAATGGTTTTCACATGTGTGTGCAATCTGAAGCATGATAGCTGTGTTTGGGAGAGGAATGCATATTGGAATAAATAATATATTAGTTAACCAATTTATCCATGGATTCGCTTAATAATTAACCAGAAGTACTTCTGGACCTACTCACTGGTTATAATGGGAAGGAAGAAGACCCGCACCCTGCCTGTGAGGGTCTCAGGGTCTAGAATAATAAGTGTCCAACAGAAGTAACATGCAAGCCTTACATGACAGCCATATATGTAATTTAAAAATTTCCAGGAAGGTAAAAAGGAACAGATATGAATTCTAATATATTTTAATTAACCCAATCTATCCCAAATAGTATCACCTCAACACGTAATAATATGAGTCATTAAGATGTTTTGCATTTCGTTCTTTTGTACTACGTCTGTGAAATCCATTATCCACATCTCAGTTCGGGCTAGCCATAGTTCTCACGATCAATTGCCACGTGTCGCTAATAGCTACCTTACTAAACAGTTCAGCTCTAGAAGAGAAGAGAAACCCGTAAACAAATAAGAGCAATAGAAAGGTGCTCAGAGCTGAGGAAATGAAGAAAGAGAGTCAGACTCACCTTTCAGGAGCACTCAGAGGCAACATATGCATATTTTTATCTTCTGTGATTCGGAAGAACAGGCCCACTGTCCTTATTCATTTACATGTGAAGATATTGAGCCAAAGCTTTCTTGTAATTGCCCTAGAAATAATGAAAAAAATCATTTTGAGCATGATGTAAGACCCTATCTCTATTTGCTCTTTTTTAAAAAAAGACTTTATTTATTTATTTCTAGAGAGAGGGGAAGGGAGGGAGAAAGAGAGGAAGTGAAACATCCATGTGTGGTTGCCTCTTGAGTGTCCCCAACTGGGGACCTGGCCCATAATCCGGGCATGTGCCCTGACTGGAAAAGGAACCAGTGACCCTTTGGTTCACAGGCTGGCACTCAATCCACTGAGCCACACTAGTCAGAACTATTTGCTCTTTTTGGGGTCATTTATAGATTGTCAAGTGCATTTGACTAAGTCCATGTGTATTAAAGGTAAAGTGTTTTACATCAAGGAGACTTCTGTATACCCCTCACTGTTCCTCCCTCTACTCAGTCAGTGGGGCTGTGGCTGCCGCCCTGTGTGTAACCCTGATCCAGTCGTGTACAATCAGGCAACAAAGATACGGGTCCTGGTGAGCAGGGGAAGGAGGGGTGTGGGGGAGACAGAGAGAGAGAGAAGAAAGGAGGAAGAAGAAATCGACTTTGACAAGACCTTCCATTTTAATAAACAGAGTCGTGATGGCTTTAAAACCACTGAGCCCCACATCCCACAGTCATTCAACTTTCATGTGATTTGGGGCTGTTGCCTAGTCTGGGAAAAAGCGTCTCACTCGTGGTCTCTGGGAAAGGGCGCCCTCCAGAACCAGACGCGGCAGTCAGGTGAAGTGTAATTGACTAAGTGGCTCAAAGGAAGGTGAGCCATAATTCAAGGAGCACTAAAGAGATATGCAAAATTCATGGGTTTCTCATGCCTGGCATTTCAGGATAAGACTTTCTTATTTTAAAATTAGACTCTTTAGCAGGATTATTGAATATCAGCAGCATTGAAGTTGACTTTGGAAACGTAATTTAAGGTGTGAATTAAGGTGACCTCAACTAGGATCCAATACCTTTAAAGCAACTGAGATATAAAATATGAGAGCTATTTTCAGGAAATGGAAAACCACTGGGAGCTATTGACAAAGGACCAACAGAAGCAAAAAGGAGAAATAAACAGATTACAGGACAAAAGCCTAAGTACCTAATTTAAAACAAAAATGGTTTTCTATGGGTTGGGATGAGTGATAAACAGAGTCCACTGTGTCACCATAAAATATATATCTTGAGCTCAGAAACTATGAGTCTCACTGTCAGCTTAATGTAGTGATTTAAGTTCATAGCCTTTCTCCTTGAAAGAGTTATAAGGCTGAAGTTACCAATCACTCTAAACAATGTGCATTTGGAAATTATAAACTGTGACTAAGAGGCATTAGTTTTTAATGTAACTTAATCATGAATTTGCCTATTTGAAGTTATTGTTTAGTTATATATTTCTTGAAGCAGCTGGAGTGGTGGAGTATTAAAAGCTATAAAATGTCATTAAACCAACATTAGACTTTTGAGAAAAAAACATAAAACTCAAAAGAACGCCCAGATCCAGAAATCTCCCTTCTCTGACTCCAAGTCAATTTTGCCACAATGCAGACCTTCAAAAGATTCAATGAGGAGCCAAGAGGGTCCGTTCAGAAATCTCTGATTCTCCCAGAAGACTAATAAGCATAAAAAATCATAGGAAATTCTCAGAGAAAGCTTCTTAAGAAACATTAAAATGACAAATGGGGATGTTGACTCTATTAGCTTATGAAGACAAAGGAAAGAAAGAAAGAAAGAAAAGAAAAGGAAGGAAAGGTGAGAGAGAGAGGAAGGAAGGAAGGAAGGAAGGAAGGAAGGAAGGAAGGAAGGAAGGAAGGAAGGAAGGAAGGAAAAAAGAAAGAAAGGAAATAGGCGGATGAAATGGCCGTTCCCAGTCCTTCCACAGCGAGCCTGCTCCCTGTGTCCGGGCAGCAGACAATCCCAAGGTCATCATCTTATAAACACGCTCAGGAAAGAGGACAATCACAAATCACTGATTGTCAAACAGAGTTAAACAAAGTGCAGGAGCCACAGTATTTTAAATGAAGAGCACAACTGAGATCCATCACACTGGAGATTGGGAGCAAATACAAAAATCCATTCCTGTCTCCTGGAGATTTCTCAGGGGAAGACAGAGGGTGTGGAGACCAGGGAGCAACATTTCTGAGTGTGTGTTACCATGAGATGTGCAGCCTTGTTATTCAAGCTGCGCTCCATGGGCTTGTGGGACCTGCCTCACCAGGGAGCCAGTTAAACACGCAGAGTCACAGGCCCTCCTCCTTCAGACCACAGCCCTTTGTACTAGAACTCAGGTGATTTTTCGGAGGATGACAGATTGACTGAGTGGTAAAACGTTGCATCATTTTTGTCATTGAACAGCTCTACCAGTTGATACTCTCACTTCAGAGCCAGGAAAAACAGAGGCTCCAGGGAATGTCCACGTTGCTCTGCTAGCCACTGCAGACATGCCAGTTCCAACTGAAATCATTCACATTTCTCTAAAAAGCAATGAAGTCTTTGCTTTTTTTTTTGCTTTGAGGTATATTTATATATTTATGTTTACACATGTATCATGTTATATGTGTATAAACATAAATATATGTAAGTATATATGCTTGTGATATTTACCAGTAAACTACAACAGACAACAGAAGATTCTTGGGATTGCGACTCATCTGTGCTCATTTACCCAGAGTGCCTCGCAGTCGCTCAGTAAAGGGTTGGTAGATAAAAGGGCGGCTGTAGCATAGCTGTTCCGGGTCCAGCGCTCCGTAAAACACAGCCCCGTTTCCTAAAGCGATGGACAGACAGATGGCTTAAGATCTAAAATCAAAGTGAGACTAACACTTCGAACAAGGGATTGCCTTCAAAAATTAGTAAAAAGCTGCCAAAATTATACTCTGTTTACACAGACAGGGGGGAAATAGTCATTTTCCAAAGCTAGCTCTTAGTCTACAAGGGGGAGGGGATGTCAAGGGGGGAAATAACTTTGATAAAATCCTTCTCCCCCAAAAAGTTTCTAATTTCTTTTCCAGGTCAGAAAATCACTTGCTGACATCCCTAAAGTGTGTGATTGCTGAGAGCTAAGCACATGCGCGCTCCCATTGTGGGCTGTCCATCGCCTTCTCTCTCTGCCTACCACCCACCTTGCTGGAAATTCTAACACATATCATAGAAGCTTGTTAACACAGTTTGTTAATGGAGCCTGTGGAGAATCCCAGTGTGCTGCTGTGGCAGATTAAAGATGGGTGTAGACACGTTGTTTTTTTCTCCCTCTTTTGGGGTGAAGTCTTGTTTTTCTCACCTTGAGTTTGAAGTGACCTTAGCTGTTTGCTTGACTAATAGCAAGTGATGTTCTGGGGCTTGGTGACACCAGGTTGTAAGAACTCTCGTAGATGCCAACAGGGCCTTTGGAACTCTCTGAGAGCCCTGAGCTGCCAAGGAAGAAACCTTGGCTGCCTGATACTGCCCGCTGGACATGCTGTGGTTGACGGTCCCAGCTGAGCCGAGCCTTCTCGTCACCCCTCCTTTCATCCCACCCAAAGCACCGGGCACACGAGTGAAGGTACACTGGACGCCACAGTCCATCTGCTGGCAGAATTCCACTCAGTGACCTTTGCCATTGCTACCTCGTTTCAATTCCTGATCCACAAAGATATGCAATATTACACAAGCATATAGCTGCTGTTTTAACCCAATTAGTCTGGGAGTCGTTTTTATGCGGCAGTAGATAACCAGAACAGCTGGTACAACCAAATCTATTCGTGGGGAAGCTTTTATTCTCCATCCAGTTTCATCATTATGTCCATAGCCAATAAAAAACAATCGAGTACATGTATGAAGGAATAGACTTGCTTTGCAAATGTCAGGAAATTTCAGAAATGCGTGAATTGATTATGCAGTCAACAATGAGTCAAGAATCCCCACCTTTGTGCATTACCAAATATGCATTTAAAAGTGAGAGATTAGGACGCTCCCTACCCAAAAACGGGGCAAGGAAAGATCCTATGCAAGAAGCTCCAAGTCTCTGCAGATGATTTAAAGGGTTCCCCCACTTCCTCTATGCAAAGAGCACCTGGGGTGCTCCAAAGCAATGACTGCAGAGATAACTGCAGAGGAAATGAAGCACAGTGTTGGATTTATCTTCATGTACCGTTATCCACGTAGTAAAATGCCGCCCATTGGTCTCTGCTCCGGTGACATGAGATTGATCAGTTAACTAGCTTTTGCAGCAAAAGATCAACCAGCTGACAAATGGTTCCCCTTGACTTCAAAGCACAGCGAGGCCTTAATTTTAGGCCTAATGATTTTAAATCACCCTTCTGGTTACAACAAAATGCATGATGTGACTTAATCAAATCTCTAAGCAGTTTGTAAAACATGGTTTGTTTGTGTATGTCAGAGGCATTAGGGTAACGAATGGATGTGGAGTGGACGGGGGTCGTCGTGTTGGCCTCACAGACCATGGGTGGAAATCTATTGAATTAAGCAGACATCCTTGTTAATGAAGAGACCACGTAAATGGAGCCAGCTATAAATTAAGCAGACCTCGTTAGCCTGCCTTTCTAGGGAAAATGAGTTCTTCTTTGTGGACAAGAGTGAAATAAGATCTCAAGGGCTCATGTAATAGGAGAAGTGGGAACATTCTAACTGGTAAAAGCAATGCACCCAATGAATCAAATGTGACTCGCCCACCATTTTGGCTCATCGTCAAGGAACTGAGTACTAATAATCATAAGAATACTATTTGCTTGCAGTGAACTATTAGTAATGTTATTGGGGTTATAATTATTATGATCAACATCAGCAATTACAGCTTCTGTTTAAGGTAGGGTTCTTAAAATAATAGGGAACAGAGACAGACTTGAGAATCTAATAAGGGTTGGGGAATTTTCCCCAAAGACAAGAATGTTTATGTGCAGAAAAACACTCACAGTATCGAAGGTTTGTTGCGTGACTCCTGTTCATTTAAGGACCCCTGAAGCTCCTCCAAGGGGGGTTTTGGTTTCTAGGTTAAGAGTCTCAAGATGAGAGCGTACACTGAGCCTGTAGTGCACACCTGTTTCATTAATCAGCTCCACAGAGCCACACGATGAATGTTGCTGTCCTCATTTCAGTGCTGAAGAAACTGAGCCCCCAGGAGTCCACAGAGCAAGGAGCTGGGTTTGAACGCCCTGTTTGTTCTCAAAGTCTATGGCCAATTAACTTGAGGCGGGCCACTGTATTAGAGGAATTCGAACCCTTTCTAAAGTTGAGATGGAAGAAAGGGCAGAGATGGGTGATGCACCCTCCCCTAATTCCCAGATACTGGAAAAGAGCCACACAGTTCAAGTTTCAATTGGTAGAATGTATCGGTATATATCTATGTGCAACATGTACACAAATGCATACGCTCCTATCTTAATATCAATACATATATGTCATCTGTAGGCACTTGATAGATTTCTATAAACTATCGATTACTTGTTCGAACTAGCTAAGTTGTTTCTTTTTCTATAGATCTTATTTTTTCATCTATAGAAATGGTGTTAAATATATCAAGCCCTGTGCAGTTGTAAAACTGCCAGAGTTTTAAAACATAAATTTGGGCATAACTGTAGGGGTAGGTGGGAAGAGGGTAAGGAGAAGGAGGAAGGGGGGATGGGAAGGAGGGCATGGACAAGGGAGGGAGGTGGGGAGGAGAGAGGAAGGGAGGGAAGCACAGGGAGAGAGAGGGAGAGAATTCAAAAGAAAGAGACTTAACAAGGAAGACAGTGAGCTTTATCCCAGGTCCCTGCTGTCCTCTTTTGTTCAGACAAAATGCCTATTTTTAGGGGTTTTTAGCATCGTCGCAAGCATCTGTCCTTCACTGACAAGGCTGCATTCACTTCAAACAACAGAAAATATAGTTGGTCTTTTTGTAAAAATGTTTTCTCCCTTATGCTATTATGCCTACTGTCTGGACCAGAGTAAACGTACCTTTTTCTTTATTTTTATTAACATGTATAAATCTATATGTCAGTCATTTGCATGATGAATCAGCTCTTTCTACTCTGCACTTTGTTGAAAGTGTGATATGATATAGATCTGTTTGTTTTTTTAAAAGTGTATTTGATTTGTATCAGCTTTTTTCTAAAACTACTTTTTATAATTATAACAATTATAGATCTTCATAGAAAATATTAATTTTTTTCAGAATGGACATCAGTTAAATACTAAAAGTCATTCTGTGAATGCCTTGTACTAGTTCCAATTTCCAAAGCACCACTATTAAGAGTATCTTGCTGTTCCATCCATGCTGTTGCAAAGGGTGGGAGCTCCTTCTTTCTTTCTGCTGCGTAGAATGGATGGAACTGGAAAGCATTATGCTGAGTGAAATAAGCCAGGCAGCAAAAGACAAATACCATAGGATCTCACCTTTAACAGGAACCTATGCAACAAAACAAACAAACATGCAAAATATAACCAAAGACATTGACATAGAAAACAGGCTGACAGTATCCAGAGGGGAGAGGGAAGGGAATTTCAGGGGGAAAAGGGAAAGGATAACAGGAACAAGTATAAAGGACACATGGACAAAAACTAAGGGAGATGGAAATGGGAGGGAGGTGGGGAGCACTGGGGGGGCATGGACTGGGATGGGAGTAAAAGACAGAAAACTGTATTTGAACAATAAAAATAAAATTAAAAAAAGAGTATCTTGCATGTGTAAGTCCATCAGTCTGTCTGTCTATCATTTACATATCTAGCTACAAACAGTGTTTTATTTTAAGTACAGATAAATAAAGTAACCATGCATTTTGTAATATTTTAAATCATACGAGGTCTGTCCAGCAGGTATCTAGCCATGTAATGTGAAAAAGAGAGACATTTATTGAAGAAGGTACAAGATACAAGAAACACTGCACATAGGACAATGACACCTCAGTCCCCTTCAAAGTAGGCACCTTGGGACCACACGCAGCTCTCCTAATTGTCATCAGCTGCCCTGCTGTATTTTCTGAGTCTCATCAACAGTCTGAAATGTCTTCCCCTTCAGAGGTGATTTTAGTTTTGGGAAAAGCCAGAAGTCTTAGGGCACCAAATCTGGGCTGTAGGGAGATTGAGTGACCCGGGTGATTTGACGTTTCACCAAAAAACTGCGTAAGAGGTGATGCACGAGCGGGCGTGTTGTTGTGATGAAGCTACCAGTCACCAGCTGCCCATAGCTGCAGCCTTCTGAATCATTGGGATAGTTTTTGTGGAGGAACGTTCAAGCTTCATGCAAAATCTGATGCAGATTTGTTGCCCTACTCAGTCATCTTGACTGTGACGACCACACAGTACACGTGCTCACTCAATAGTGTCTCCTGCCCCCGCTGACTAGTACCCTGCAGTCATCAGTGTTCATCCATGTGCATTCCAGTCCACTCTCCTTGGCTGCCAGGGTACATCGATGTCTGCGCAAACTGTTCTCATCATGTTAACAATGGCTGGACTTTTTCTGGACAGACCTCGTATACTTGATACAATTTCCCGTATTCATACACAAAGGGCTGCTTCATTATTTTGACTGGCTGAATATAATTCCATTATACACATTGCCATTATTTTATTTGGCTCACTGTTGATGAATGCCTTATTTCTTCCCCCTAGAATGTTAACTATTACAACAAATACTTCAATAAACATTTTTATACAAATACCTCTGCACACTTAAGTAAATGAATGTAGCGTATGGATTTCTAAACGCAGCTGGGTCAAAAATGTATACATTTGAAATG
The DNA here is from genome assembly GCA_004027735.1 of Carollia perspicillata. Taxonomy (NCBI): domain Eukaryota; kingdom Metazoa; phylum Chordata; class Mammalia; order Chiroptera; family Phyllostomidae; genus Carollia; species Carollia perspicillata. Next base: position 13,448 of record PVKM010008955.1, on the reverse strand, counting down.
TTGACAGAAATTGCCAAAATGCCCTGCAAACCAGTTGCACCAAATTTCATTTCATCTAGCCGCGTCCGCTTCCTCACTCGGTCAAAATGCAGCATAGCCAGTGATGACAGTAAATCGTGGCATCTCCTCGACTTCCACTGTTTCATCCCATAAATTATGAGTGCATCAGTCATTCTCCTCACCTCTCACTAACAGTCGAATACCTCTGTGTCTATTTTCAAATCATTGGTTCGGGACAATGCATTCTTCTGGAGCATCCGCTGTATTTGCTGGTTGTAATTTACACAGGAAGAATGACCCTTTCGGATCTTACAATTTCCATGTCGCTCTCTCTTGTCTCCCATTTAGTTATGCTGTGGCTTGCTAATATATTCATTTATATGCCATCCTTTTCCCAGGCTGATTTGAAGTGGCATATGATAAAACAGCAGGCACGAGACAAAAAAACAACACTGAAATGGGGAAAAAAACCCTTAAAAAATTAATATTGTGACTTTAGTGGTAAATCTAGCTCTGGGCTTCCTAGATCTCAAGGCCAAAAGAGCAGTCGCTGTTTTGTATAGCCTACAGAGAGCAAAAAAGCATATGGTTCACATGGCTATAAACCATTTTTCTGATGCTTTTTTATTTAATGAACGTTCAGACAGACATTAACAAGAGAACATACTTTGTCCTCAAAAGTTATTAGCCACATAAAGCAGAGGCTTTCTTAATAGGACTGCTTGAAAGAGAGAGATATAACCTGAGAATACCATTCACAAAAGGCTTTTCTTATAAGACAGAAGATTGGCTATTACTATGTGGTATTAACTTGAATATCAATTATTTTTATTGTATTAAGTGCATTCCCTAAATGCATTGGCTCATTGTTATTATATTAAATTTCAGGTCTAATGAGAAAAAAAGTGAAGTATGATTAATTATCGGAGCAAAGGAATGAGATGATAATTATGATAAAGATAATTGTGATTTATCCTTATACAAATTATAGCTGTCCTTTTTGCCACTTGCATCCAGGATCAATTTATTTTCTCCACAGTAACACAAGAATGTCAGGTAAACCACCTGAGAGAAATCGGGGCCCATAAATAACAGTTTCCAGCATTAACTGAACCCAACCGCATCCGCCAATGGGGTGACATCGCCACCCGGCTCCTCAGTCCCCTTGTTTGTGTTGCCTGAGATAGGGCTCGTGTTCCCGGAGTGTGTGGGTCTCCGTGTTTTCTGATGAATGCCCTGTCCTTCCCCCCACAATGTATGTATCCTATGATACTTTTCCACGTGCTTGTGGAAGAAAAGCGTTGTCTTCAGACTCAATGACAACTGCAGAAAAAACTGGGGGAGAAAGCCCACATTACTGGAATTCAACCACTTGACAAACTACCTCCTTTAAAAGCTACACTGACAGGCATCCATTGTACCCATCAGCTAGAGTACAAAGCCTCTGCATTTATTTATTATCTGCCCCCGGCACTTCCAACCATTCTGAACTACCTGTCTTCAGAAAACACATGGCAGTCCCTGCCTTCTGGATTTTCCTCGGGCTAGATTTTCCACTGAATAAATTACTATTGCCTAAATCCCGTCTCTGCTCAAACAACTCTTTCTCCATTTCACAGTATGCATCCTGGGAAACTCCACTGACTTGACCATGTCTTCCAGTAGGCAAATACGCATTCTGGATGTATTCGTTATGGGTTCCTGTGACACTAGGAAGCACTAAATAAACAAGTATTAAAAGACAAACTAATACAATAACATTTCCCAGATAAATAATAAAACCTTTTCAGGCACTCAGGAGGCATTTGTTTTGAACTTTGTTGTGCCACGAATGGTGAGGGGCTCTGCAGGTTCAGTGAAGGCCATGCCCCACCCCTGCCTCCAGAAACCCACCGTGCAGCAAGGTTTCTGCATGTATGCAGAACCACACAAAGAGGCAGGAATGTTGCAAGAGAGACCCACTCAGGCCTCTCTGAAATCACCCAGGAGGGAACTCCTGTGTTCGTACGTGCTCAGGCAGGGTTTCACAGACAAAGGGACCTTGAAGGGTGATGGATGGGCGTCCGACGGCTGCACACAGACAGAGGTTTCCCTTGGACAGAAGTAGTAACGGAGCACTCTGAAGGAGGCTTCCAGCCCATTCATATCACCACTTTCCACATACGAAGAAGAGATACATCCATCCTCTTAAGCTATGAGTGGTAGATGTATATGTTACCACTTTGGGCTACTTGTATAAACACGGGAAACACAAAAGGACAATGTGAAATAGAAATATGCTAGATAAACTGTGTAACAGTTAGTAATTGGAGGCTAATGTACTAATTTAGTAATTGCAATGTGAACTATTAACTCAAAAAAGAATTGAGAAGGGGGCCGACTGGGAAGGTAGCCAATGTCAAATAACTTCGAGAGCCTCTGCACGGTGTGGAATTAAACACATTTCCCACCAGAGAACGAAGTGCTTTCAGAGTCTATCTACTTCTCCTCACCTTCGCTATTGCACATGTAGCCCAAACCCCAGGCACGTCACATCTGGAGAAGCATGGTAACTTCTGGAAAAACCTGTCTCCCTGCAATAAGCAAGCCGCAGGGAGTAATCCTGCTAAAGGAGGGTTCCACAACATTGGCCAGACTCTGTCCCTCCTCCTCTGAGCCCTCCAACAGCGTCCTGTCTCCCGAAGAATAAACTCTGACAATGCTTAATCGCATCTATGTAACAATAGATAATCTGGCCTCTTGCTACCTCACGGGTCTCCACCCCCCGACCTCCCCATGCACCTGACTGCCCACCTAGCCCTACACACACAGGTTTGTTCTGTCTTAAGCCTACAAATCACACTCCCACTTCAAGACTTCCGTTTTGCTCCTTTCTGACCTCCGTACAGTGCTCTTTCTTTTCATTTAAGCTTTTGTTTAAGTGTACATTTTTCAGAGACGTTTTCTCTGACTGCATGCAATAGCATGCTCCCCAGTGTTTCAGCCCCTTGCCTGTTTTGTCTTTATAGCACTTATTTACTGTCTGTTTACCACCAATTAAAATACGGGAGTGGGTACAAGTAGGTTTACAGTTGTGAGAATGCCGAATAGAGTTTATCTGTGTATTACCCTTCATTAACTATTGCATTGTTTATGGTTATTATTATTAACCCACTTTTACCCACTCCGGTACAAGCTCCGTGAGAGCAGGGGATGTTTCACGCATCACTGTCTCCGCTGTGCCCACAACAGTGCCTGACACATGGTGGCACTCAGTAGATCCTCACTGACTAGGGGAGCCAATGCCTGTCTGGGCCCTTATCCTGTAGTATGCATTATAAAGATAAAACAAATCCTGAAAATCTAAGAGAAGAATATGATACTTGATGCTTCTCAACAATGTGGACGTGGAGCACTTTGGTAGATGATCTCACATTTACCCATCTCTTCAGTGACGACTTACCTATCATGTTCCTTCCATCTTACTGTGGCACCTGTCACGTTCTGAACACAATTTGGGAATTACTGTTCGAACAAGGGCCAAGGTAGGGGATCTGTCCTGACTTTGGGGCCTGCAGTCAGTCGGATCCAAAGGGAGGAAGAATGGTCTGCCGGTTTGTCTCGGTGATGTTCCAGAATTGGGGGGTTGGGGGTACCCCAGGCTCTGAGATTGAGAGAGAGAACAGAAAACCCACTTGAAGCTAGTGAACACTTTCTTGGAAGACTAGTGATAAGGCTATTAAATTGAACAACGTTAAATTGTCAAACTAGGTGTTGTGATGGTTAGTTTCATGTGTCGACTTGACTGGACCATGGAATGCCCGGGTTACCTGGTTAAACATTATTGCTGAGTCTGCGAGGATGTTTCTGGGCGAGAGTAACATTTGAATCAGCAGATTGCACTCCACGGTGCTGATGGGCCTCATCCAATCCCTTGAAAGCTTAGCTAGAATAAAAGCCTGAGTAAATAAGAATCCTCCTCTCTGCCTAACATCTTTAGGCTGTCTCCAGCCTTCTCCTATCTTTGGACTTGAACTTGGACTAGAACCTGACCTGCCCCATTGGCTCTCTTGGGTCTCCAGCTTGTCTACCTCAGGTCTTGGGACTTCTTAGCCTCCATTATTGCATGAATCAATTCCTTACAGAAAATCAATATCCCTCAATAGATAGATATAGAAATATATGCATCCTCTTATTTACATATGAATCACCTATATATGTGTGTGTGTATATATATATATATATATATATGTCTGTCCATCTATCATGTATCTAGCCCATTGGTTTTGTTGCTCTGGAAAACCTACACTAATACAGAAGTAGAGCAAAGGAGAAAACATAGCACAAGGTAATCCAGACAATGGTTGAATCTACATTTCTAAGTAAAAGCTTCATTTAGATCTGTGACCAGTGAGAAGGTGAGAATTTTCATAAACACTCTGGAGCCCACTGCTTCTCTAGCCAGACAGAAGCGACGTCTGAGGGCTCTGGTTTCAGTACAACACTCTGGATGCACGATCACAGGAGAAAATGCTTATGAGAGAGGGAAGCCCAGCCAGTGGGAAGGAGGAGGAAGAAGGGGAGGATAATGAAAAGGGAGGAAGGAAGAAGAGAGGGAGGGCAGATCCAGCGAGTGCCAAGAATTTTCTCCTGGCAACTAACGCGCTCACTTTTCAACAAGAACTGGCTAGTCTCAGAATTCTGCATTCCACTCCCCTTCCCCTCAGGAGACTCAGATAAAACTCCAGGGTTGGGGAGAGAGGTTTGCCACTTAGTTTCCACGGAAACAACTCGGATTCCATAGTGGTACCTCTATCATAACTTAATCAGCATGTTGTTAATAAGATAATTTAATGCTGAATTATAAATGAGTGATGAGAGGAAGCCAGGCCTGGTGGTGGGAGAGATGTTCACTCAGCCTCAGAGGAGAGCAGCAGCCAGATGGGCCTGGATGGATGGCGTCCCAAGCTCATCACTGTCCTGCTGATCTGTGGAGTGCGATGCCCACAGTGGGGGTCTCCACTTGCAACAGATAAGGGTTTGGATCGGGGCTCTGCCAAAAAGACCTGTGACCTTGAGACTTCCCTTGCACTCGCTGGGCCTCATATTTTATTTAAGCTTTGAGATGAGGATAATCATGCCTACCATTTACAATGTGCCAGGACTACTAAATGGCCTAAGAATGGCAAGGCACCTGGCATGTGGACACAGCATGATTCATACTCAAAACATGTTTATTCATTTTTCCTTTCCTGAGAGAAAGTTTTCTTTCACTTGTTCCATTATTAATTTATTCAACAAATATTTACTGACCGACTTTAGGATGTCAGGCACTATCATTTTAAGAATGGAAAATAAAATAATGAGAGAGAAACAAAAACAAAATCTAGTTGTGTACAACACGGTTATTCTTATTTTTGGAGTTACGATTTCCATTTCAATTGTTAAGCCTTCTAATGCCCTGAGATTAGAAGACGGTCATTTCATTTTGATGACAAGATTTGGCTTCGTACCATCAAGATGGTACTTGCATGGAAAATACCTTCTCCACTGTTGCTTCCTCTAAAAGTTCTCCAGAGTTTTTTCGAAGCCCATTACATGGACCAGTGCACTGAGATTATAGCATAATCTTTTTTATAGAACTAACAAAAGATGGTCTTTGCTCAAGGAGGCTTACAATCTATACCTACAACCCTGGCCTAACACCAGTGACTAACACAGGACCTAGGAAGTAGTGCATGGCTATTGAGATGGCTAAAGAATGAATGGAGATCATACAGGAACTGAGGGTGTCCAAGTAAACTCGCTTAGCCCCATCGTAATCCCAGTGCTGAGCCTGCAGGTTCACGAGGCTGCAGAGAGGTAGAGGAAGGTAGTTGTTTCCAGGCCCGGGCACACTGGCATTACCTGGGGAGCACTGGAAGTTATTGGTTTAATTGCCAGGGGTTTGAGGAACTCACCAGATAATTTTAGGGGTGGCTTAAGAGGAGAATGGCTATGCTAAGGAAGGCAGGTGTTAAATCGCCTGAGTTCTCTCTGGGCTCCTTCGGAATCCAGAGGGCCTGTTCCCGTGGGTAGACTTTGAGTGACGGCTCTTCAGGCCCCACACAGGGGAACTGAGGCCATTCCATCGGGCAGCAGTGGCTCTGAACTTTACCATCCAACACGGGGCACTATGAAAAAGAATTCAAGTGTTGAATACATATTCAAGAATGCACCTAAATACGCAGTTCACTGAATGTCAGGAAACAAGTACACTTATGACAGCTCCAACCCAAAGGCGAAAGGAAATATTATAACAAACCAGAATTTCCCTCAGATTCCCTCCCAGGCTCTGTCTCCCTTGAGGGTAAATTCTACTTGGACTTGTAGCACTGTGAACTAGTTTTGCCTATTTTTATACTTATGTCAGTGAAACTACAGAGCATATGCTCATTTGCCTGGCTGTTTTTACTCAGTATTATGTTTGAGATTCATCCACACCATTCTGTCTAGTTGAGGATTGTCCATTACTTTTTCTGTATAACATTTCATTGTTGTGAATAGAATACAACTTATGTGCTCATCCTATTGCTGGGCATTCAGGTAGTCTCCAGTTTTGGTCTACTGTTTATATTACTATGAGAAATTGAATACGTGGATTTGGCGAGCATATGTATGTATCTGTTTGAGGTATATATCTAGGAGTAAAAATATCAATCATAGATATACATGTTCATATGAGGTCTGTGCAGAAGGTATCCAGCCATGTACTATGAAAAACAGAGACATTCACTGAAGAAGATACAAGATGCGAGGAACATTGTACATAGGACAATGAAGCCTCAGTCCCCTTCAAAGTAGGCACCTTGGGACCTCACACAGTTCTCCCAATCGCCATCAGCTGCCCTGTCATATTTTCCTGAATCTCATGGATGGTCTGAAATCTCTTCCCTTCCAAAGGTGACTTTAGTTTTGTGAAAAGCTGGAAGTCTCAGGGTGCCAAATCTGGGCTGCAGCAGGGCTGAGTCACCTGGGTGATTTGATGTTTCACCAAAATCTCTGCACGAGACGTGACACCTGAGTGAGCATGCTGTCTTGATGAAGCTGCCAATCACCAGTTGCCCACAGCTGTGGACTTCTGAATTATTGCAATAGTTTCTGCACAGGAATGTTCAAGCTTAATGCAAAATTTGGTGCAGATTCGTTGCTCTGCTTGTTTATTTTGCATGTGATGGCCACACAGTACACACACACACTCTATGGAGTTTACTGCCCTCCCTGACTAGTAGAGTGAAGTTGTCATTGTTCACACAAACGCATTCCAGTCCACACTCCTTGGCTGCCAGGTTACATTGATGTCATGCAAACCATTCTCATTATATTAAAAATAGCCAGACCTTTTCTGGACAGTCCTCGTATGTTGAGCTTCTGAAGACAACTGCCAGCACATTTATTATAGTGATTTTCTCAATTTACTTCTCCATTAGCAAGACAAGAGGGTTCTGCTTAATCCAAGTCCCACCAATGATGGGTGTCATCAGTCTTTATTATTTTAATCATTGTGACTGGTTCATACTGATAGCTTATTTCTGTTTAAATTTGCATGTCCATGATGATGGCTAAAGTTGAGCACATTTTCATATAATCTGCAGAGTTCAAGTCTTTTCCCCCAGCCAGTCGCCTTGTCTTTTTTCTTAGTGCCCTTGGAGTTATTTATATGCCCAGTACACACAAACTATTTGTTGGTTTTATGCATTAAAAATATAGTTTCCCCACTCTGTAGATGACCTTTCACAGTTTTAATGGTATCTTTTGATATGCCAGAAAATTTAATTTATCTTGTTTTATCCCTATGGTTATCCCTCTTTTGCGTGTGTTCAAGAAACTGTTGCTTACTACAAGCTCAGGACACATTTGAGAGTGAAAGTGGTGCCGTAATATTCTAGGACCAAAGGCATACACCACACCATCCCAAGCACACCAAGAACAGGCTCGCTAAGCCCATTCCAACACTCCCTGTTATACCAGACCGCTGAGTCTCAACCCGTAGGTGCGCTAAATCACCTAAGAAGCTTTTCAATGCTATTTCTCCCAGGGATACCACCTCAGTCTCATGAGTCAGGATTTCCAAGCATGTGGTGTGGTGGGGGTGATTCTTACTTTTATTTATGAGCTATCCAGGTGACCCTGTGAGTGTGAAGGACCAACAGTCTAGCCTAGTGCTTCTCAAACTATGAGCATATACATCCTTGGGAGTCTTGTCCAAATAAAACATTTGACGCAGCCTTGGAGATAAGTGAAACACCGTGCCTCTGTTCAGCTTCCAGGTGATGCTAATGCTGGTGTCCCATGGACCACCATGTGAGGAGAAGCGCTCTAGACCACATTTCTCTACCTGCACACTATTAACACTTTGAATCAGATAACCCTTTTTTTGGGGGGGGGAGGGGTCAGGGGTTATCATTGTAAGATGCTTACCAGCATTCCTGGTCTCTACCCGCTGGATGCAAATTGCATCCCCCAAGGTGTGACCATCAAAAATGCTTCCAGGAATTCCCCCAAATCACTTGTCAGGGAAATCAATCTTGGTTGACAATCACTTGTGTAAACCTTTTAGAAACAGCTCCAAATGACTGACAACCCAGGAGACCACCATGCTGGATCCCCGGTCACATTACTCAATATTCAATGTTAGCAAACATCACACACATATTGTGTAGCATTTCACTGTTTGAATCTCCCACAATCTTGCACCAAAAAGCCAAATCAAGTGCACCACATCTGGACTGGTTGAACTGCTGAGACATTCGTTTCTTTTCTCTACGTCAGATGACAACACACGGCACCCACTCGGTGGGTTGTGTCCATTTGAGCCCGAACTCCAGTAGGCATCACTGAGGAGTGGGGCGGAAGGAGAAAGGTGAGGGTGAGAATCAACATCCCTTCACAGAGGTTTCACAAACAAGCCGACACTCCTCGCCACCAGAAAAACAAAATCCCTGAATATCTTTAAAAAATACAAAATGACTCTCTTACATGCCTACCTTGACACACATGCACTTCAAGTTATTAGATCATGAAGCCACCAAATGCAACTTCACATATACGTAGTGAAGTCCCGTGATTAAAAACAAAACACGTCATTGTTCCGTTATAAGGTCTGGGGAGGATGTGCATATATACATTTTGCCTAACATTGAAATTGTGCAATTTGTGGGTCCTAAAATGACTATTTCCTTAGTCACTCTGTTCTCTGCCTCCCTGTGGCACCATAGCTGGCTCCTGGTTCATTCCACCTACTTGTGAAAAAGGGATTCTCTGGTGCACAGGGGAGTAACAACTCACCCCCCTTGCTCTCGTGTACTTTAATTTTCTAGGGATCAAAATTCAAGAAAGTTCCAAATAATGCCATACCATGGACATTATAACAGCCACAATCATTATCATTAGCTATCCACAGTCTTCTTTTCTTCTTACAAGAGTGCTTCTTGCTACATTTATTTTACCCTTTTTAAAGAAAGAAATAGTACGACAGACTAGAAATAATCAGAATTCTGTATGCCAAATGGGATTTAAAATACCTATGAATAATCTCTGCTTAATATGCTCTTTGCTTTGGCTTAGATAAGAGATCCCAACCATAAAGTAGTACAAGAAAATTGATGTAAAGTGATTGTTCGAAATGTAAAGCCTACATCTTTTGCATTTGCAAGCCTTCAATTACCCTTAGCCTGGTGGTTTCCAAAGATACAATCTATTTTTGAAAGAAGGAGAAAAGGTCTAGAGAAAAGTCATTGCAATGAAAGCAACTCTGAAGTTTCAAACGCCAAATACACCATGAACATCAGTTTCTTTGAGTTCTCTATGTGCATTACTCAGTCCGAATAACCAAATTTGTTAAGCACTCGTTATATGACATTCGACATACTCAATTAGCAGAAACAATAAGATATTCCGAACAAACTGCACCTTTTAATGTTCAAAAGAAGACATGCACCTAAACTGTCATTATTATCCTCATGGCATCCATCATCCTCATTGTTACTATCATCTCCATAGTAATAATATGTAGTAGCATGTGTTGTGCCACGAGAAATGGATGTAAATCTCCATGCTTTGTTTTGGTTTGCTTTTATTATTATTATTATTATTATTTATTGTTGTTCAAATACAGTTGCCCCCATTTTCCCACCACCTTTGTTTTTAAGTTTTAGGATTGCGTGGAGTACAGCATTCAGGGAAAGCCTTTTGAAGGAAATGCTATTTTAGAGTGATGTGCAGGGATTATACAGAACAACATAAAGGGAGGAAGAACATCTGGCCACTTGGGGAATGGCAATGAAACCTGGAACTTATTTGTGGGGGCAGCAGTGCAAGGCGGGAAGAAGGCGAGAAAGTAGGTGTGGCCAACATACAGCATTGGATGAAGGCCTGGAGGCTGGAGGTAGGGATGGGGCAAAAAGATGCTGAAGTGGCTTCGGATGCCAGCACACATGGAGACCTTTACATAATATTCCCCAGGAATGGTGCTCAGTTTGCAGTGTACAGATGCTCAGGGGTATGTGTAGCAAGTGGCTAGCTTGAAGCCCCATCCGTCAGTCACTGAGGTTTTCAGAACTGCCGTGGTCTCAGCAGAGCTCCCCCTAATAAGCTCTTGTCAGAAAGCCTCTCTTGCCAATTCCCTGAAAAGTGGTGAATTAGACTCTCACATCTGACAGGCAGGGATGCTGGGGCATAAAAGGACGTCAAGCAGGAGAGAGCAGGAGCCTGCCAGGAGCCGAGCGTCCTGCCAGTGTGTGCAAACTCTTGGGGGTGTCTAGGTGATGCAGGCAGGTGATCCTAATTGAGAGGACATGTCCCTTGGAGAAGGTCTTTGGTTCTGCTGGATGGAAAGGAGAACAGTCATCATTTCTGCTCTCTCTCTCCCACAATTTTGCCTTTCCTTTTCAAACAAACAATTGAAGCCAGAGGCTATGCTGAGTCCCTTGGCTCTGGGTGAGTGATAAACTGCATTAGTGTGCTGGTAGGGCTGGAGGTAACCTTGAGTGGGAGCCCCGATGGTGTGGCCCCACAGAGCTGGCGGGGGGCGGGAGACTGGCAGCAACATCACGGCAACAAACAAGATCTGATCAAAATCCTCGGCGACCAGAATTTCAAGTGCAGCAGCTAGTGGCCTCTATAAAAACGGAGGGAGGGAGCCAAGCTCTGGGGCTGATTCCTTTCAGATTTGGATGCACGTGTTCCAGGAAACAACGTGAACTTGAAGTCAATTTCAAGGCATGAAAGGTCCCAAATGGTGGGCCCACACAGTCTTGGAGCTGGTGGGCTACTTTATGAGTTGAACTTGTATATATATATGAGTCTCCAGAATTTTTAAAATTAATTCTATCTATTTATCTAATTTTTTGTATTTTTAACATAAGCTAACAAATCTGTCTTAAACCTAAATCATGTTAACTTCTGGCCCAAGGACATCTCCTTTTCTGCAGTGAAGAACAATGGCAACTATTTTGTTCATTAGGTAGGCATTGGGGATTCAACACACACACACACACACACACACACACACAAAATATAATTTAGTGGCACACATATGTCTCTGTGTGCATGTATGTGTGTGTGTGTGTCCAGAAAGTATCCAGCCACATACTGGGTAAAAATAGAGACATTTATTGAAGCAGATACAACATACAAAAAACATTGTACGTAGGACAATGACACCTCAGACCCCTTCGAAGTAGGTGCCTTGGGACCCCCCCAGTTCTCTCAGCATCTCTTCCACTGTTTCAAATACTCTGCAAGATCCTTTGTGGGAATCGCTCCCAGCTGCCCCACTGTACTTTCCCGAATCTCACTGGCAATCTGAAATCTCTTCCCTTTCAAAGGTGATTTTAGTTTTGGGAAAAACCAGAAGTCACAGGGCACCAAATCCGGGCTGTAGGGGAACTGAGTTCAACATCCTCAGGTGGTCTGCTTGTTGCAGGCCTTCCAGAACCTACAGCTTCTCATCCACCTCCGAAGCATTTGTACCACACTTTTATTTGTGCTGTACTTATGGCATCATCCCCGGAAGTCTGAATCATCCGAACAGTTTCCATGGAGGATTGTTCAAGACTAACAGAAAATTGGATGGCAATTCATTGCTCTGCTTGCTCAGTCATTTTGAATGCAATGGCCACACAGTCCACATGCTCACTCAATGGCGTCTACCACCCCCACTAACTGGTACAGTGACATCATCCTTGTTCACACCTGTGCTTTCCAGTCCACTCTCCTTGGCTGCCAGGTTACATCGATGTCCGCACAAACTGTTATCATATTAACAGTGGCTGGACTTTTTCTGAATAGACTTCATGTATTTATACACACACACTCATATATACATATACACGCACAGTGGCACCTTGGTACTTGTCGTTAATTTGTTCCAATGAGTGGAGAGCAAGTAATGATTGATGAAGCATTTTCCAGGGTGGAGTCGTGATTCACACAAGTTCTGGCAAGTTCAGCTAGTGGCAAGTAAGTGCTGAATGATGAAACATTTTTTTCCCTTCAAAATGCAGTGAGTATCAAGTTTGACAAGTTCTGAAGCCAATGAGGACTGAGGTACCACACACACATATATATGATATAGTTTAATATTTGGTGAAACCCTGGAATGTAGACAATATCCCTAATGTACAGATGAGTGATGTGTGACTCCCAGAAATTTCTAGACTTGCCTCAGTCCCTACAGCTGATAAGGAAGCAAACTGGAAGTTGAACCCAGCTGTGTTTGCTTGCATGGCCCGTGTGTTTTGTGCTGCCCTGCCTTCTCATTGCATGTGAGGGGGTCGTCAGTACCAGGGCTGTGGATATATCAAAGTTCAGAGAGAAGACGGGAGGGGATGGTACTGAGGAGTTGTGTGTGCTTTGGTAAACAAAACTGAGAACAAGTCCTTGTAAACGGCTTGCACAAAAGCTGTTAAATGATAGTCATTTCGTATTTTTAAAAATGCACCAGCCCTGAACAAAAGTGGGTTATGGAAAATGAAAATAGGTGGAGTTTGATCAATTAACTCAACAGACATCCACTATACTTAGCTAACAGCCTTCTGGGCATGAGCTCAAGAGGAAGCTCGAGCATCCAGTAGGCCAGTGATTATGGAACAATGTGATTCCTTTAATTAGGAAACCAAATTGTTCTAGGGAAAAGTATACAGGGGAGGAGGGGAAGAGAAGCAGCAGGAACCAAGCCTCTCGCTGGTCAGGGAAGGATTTTTAAACACACAGTTCTAGAGATAGATAACTGCAAAGTAGTCCCTGATTTACACTTAATTAGGTTGTGGGGGGAAGCCAGCAAAGATTAAGTGGGGCTGGAGTGAGATCCTATGCTTCTTAGAGAAGCATTTGAAGCCAAACTCAGGAACGGGTTGTCAGTCAAAGTCTCGGGAAGAAGACCAGATGTCCATCAGAGTGGCAAGAGTGAAATCCAAGAAAGCAGCAGC
>PVKM010008954.1:0-37899 GCA_004027735.1 Carollia perspicillata | reverse complement strand
GTCTCTGCTTCTCTTTTCACATCTATTTCTTTCTTCTCTCATGTTGCAGACTTGATATTTCTAAGTTGTCATGACAGGAAGTGGTTTCTGTATTCATTTCCCAGAAATTCATCCTTTCTAAAATAAGCAAGAATCTCTTGGACCAATGTCAGATCGTCAGAGAAGAGTGATTTGCTCAGTGATTTGGTCAAATGCCCACCCTGGGCCTGGTCAAATACTACCAGGGAAAGTCCTGTATAGCCATATGGATATAGATGGATTTAGTGGGTTACAGGTAACAAGCATTCATTTGAGATTTAAAAATATATGTATTATAATTATTCAGGAAGCCCAAATAGTGTTTAATCAGGAGATAAAGGCCCTAAGGGGTACTTATGAGAAAGGGAAGGGGAACAATTATGCCAATGAAGGAAGGCATCTCTATTGGTGCAGATAATATAGCAGAGTGATGTTAATTCTTAATGTTTCTAAATTTTCCGTTCTGTAGCCATCTCTACAGTGGTTGTAATATCTGTTTCCTGTTATTTTTGCAAAGCGTTCTCTGGAACACAATGTCGCTTGAGGCCCTGTCCAAAGGTTATTTTGCCCCATTTTAACATCAAAAGATTTGAGGCATAAGATATGCAAGGCGGTGCTCTAGAATGACAGCTCTGACTCCATCTTACATTGGCTCCGTTTATATTATTTTTTTACAGGGGATAATTAGTAGTTTCCAGAAAGAAAATGAGACAGTTCCCAGGGGAGATTCTGTGCCCTATACAATAGCTTTCTATGACAATTTCTCTCAACTGTTACATAATTTTTTGCAAGAGTCATTGATCTTTCTAGTCTAAGCTAAAGGTGAACATTATTTAAATGGTTTGATGCTACTTTGCTTTAAATCTTAGCTAAGTAACATTTTTAACACCTATATTTTGAAATTGAAATGTTTTTTTTTCTGTCTTCAGCCTTCATAATTAGCTCAGTTAGCATTTCTACTATTTAGACAGAAAAACAAAACTCAATTTCCTGGCTGTCTCTGTCTCCATTGGCTTGAACATCTCTTAACTGAGAAAAAAAATTCTAAATAAACCTGGTGGTCATATTGGTGTCAACCTTGCCACTGTTTCCTCATATAAGGGTCACAGCCTATTACAATCACACCATGTCTGCCCCTCTGCTCATTTTCCTCCTTCTAATGAATGTTTCATTGTCCCAAAGAGAATACACAATATTAGAGGAAATGAAATCTATACTTTGCAATTTGGCATTTTGCTGAAGATTACCCTTTCACTGGGCCTTGGTCATACCAGGGGTCCTCTCCTTTGATCATGTATTCTTCAGTAGGCTTTGCCCTTTCCCTTTCTGAGAACTGTTGTGTGATAAGAAAATGTTAGCTACTCTGTATTTGTCTTCCAATAGAAACACAGCTGCAGAAGACTAATGATGGGTGATGGGCTCTAGTTAAAATGTCTTAACTTGAATTATGATTAGAGACACGAAAACACTAAACAACATTTCAGAAACTCATGTTTCTGAACACGAGTAGCAAGCATAGATTAATTATTAGAAATATTCAAGCTATAAACCCTTGATAAGCCAAGTACTGTGTCCAGACATAGATTAACTTTCTGATGCTTTAGTATAGTGGTTCTCAGTCCTAGCTGCATGTGAGAAATAAGCAGGTCACTATTTAAAAACACAGATTCTTAAGCTCTACCTGAGACCTACTGACTAAGAATCTTTGGAGGAGTGACTTTAATGCTCTTAGATCTTGATGGTCAGTTAACCTAAAAATCAATTCTTTTAGTGAAGGCCAGGAAGTCATTTTACTCATAGATGTGCCATTGGTAGAGCAGAAGTCCACTTCATTGACCAGTCCAAAGAGTTACTCATTGGTGTATCCTCACAATCCCAGCCCCAGGTTGGTCTGCCCTCCTCATTCTTCTGTTTCCACTTGAAACTTTTTCAGAGTACCTTCCTGATATCACAGCAAGACTGAGAAGGAAGAGAATGGCTTTTCTCCACATCCAAAATCTGGGAAGCTTTGAGAGGGGACAGCCATTCTCTGCATGGCTGCAGAGATCAGGAGGTACACGTGAGGGGAGCACTGAGTGCAAGGGCTGCCTGTCTCCCAGCCTCGTGGGCTTTTCCTACTCAATCTCCTGCCTGTAGCTTCAGCCCTCCCTGACTTCTTAAGACCAGTTTGATCTTGGACATGAACAAGGATAGAGTTTTAACCCAAACTCAGGGATATCACTTCCAGCCAGGCCCTGACATTGTGATCTGACTCTGATAACCAGGTTTCAGGCTTGCTCTGCATGTCAAAGTCTCTATCTTGGCCACCTGTCTGAGACTTCAGTCTTTCCAGATCACATTTTTCAAAGTGAAATATGGGAAATCCTTCACTAGGGTTTTCTGTGACACCCATCAAAACTACAGATTATGAGCCTGCATCCAGATCCATTGGGTCAGAATCTCTAGGGCTGGAGTCTAAAAAGAGTATTTAAAAATAAATCTCCAGTTCTAGAGATTCAAACTCAGTGGGTCTGGGTACAGGTTCATAATCTGAACCCCCACAGTCAAGACTTAGGAGAATCTCACAGATTCTTTACCTAGAAATCCTGGAATCCCACATGTCTCTCTGTAGCTTATATTCCTGGTCATTTTCACTATCATTATCATTCTGACTTCAGGGTGAAAGTGTGGTATAGCACAGTAAAAGTACAATTCTTATCAGAGATGTTCACATTACCCTAAATTTGGCTGGGAGTATATTGTGCATATCAAATTTTTGGTTGCAGGACATTTTGATACCCTAGTCAAAAATATGTTTTGTATTACAATCCAGGAAAAATTAATCATGTTACTAACAATACCCATCCAGAAACATTGCATAATGCAACTCACTCCATGAAGTGCAATTAATTATTATTATTGTTGTAATTATTTATGATCTCTATTAAGAGCAATTAATATGATGTATTACTACTATAATAATAATTTAAATGACTATAATAATAATAGCAACATCTGGAATTTTCAAGGCAGCTTTTCTGTGAAGGGCCCAAATGTGATGAAAAAGAATAATTTAGGTTTTAAAAATATACTTCTTAGGAGTTTTTCTAGTTACTTAGTTATAAGAAATACATAGGTACCTACATGTTACCTATGTGGTTAAGGAATTGTTTTCTCAAAGTTGAATACAAATTGAAAGTTAGGATAGGGCTTTATTTCACATCAGATCAAATAGCTATAAAATACTTTTACAAGCACTACTAAGGACAAATGAAGTTACATAATTGCAAAACAATCAGATCTGGCTTCAGCAACCCCCCACCCATATTGATATTTAAGGTCTATAGTAAAGCTAAAATTTTTGCAAAATATTCTTTGTACCAAGGCTGATTAATATGAGTTAGAACTGGTAAATCACAGTGGCCATTCAACTCTGAGACACAAATTAGAAGCGATACATTCAGAGGTTTTAAATATGGGAAAGAGTTTTATACCTTGACTGTATGTAAAGGATGTTTCTGTTTTTATAAATGCTAACTAGCAAAAAATATAACATAGCTCATCTGCACTGTCACTGGTTTAGAGAAACTCACATAAATTCTCTCACCTAAATTAGTATGCTAATGTAGTATACACCAATACCAAGAGTGAATAAAGCCATTTTTTCCAAATAATGGTGTTGTTAAATTATAAAGGGAGATGGTAAGATTCTTACAAATCATTTGATGAATTTGATAATAGTAATAATATTTTAAATATTCCAATAAATAATTCCTTTGTGTCTGGGCTACATTCTATCTATGTATACACGTAACAGTATTTTATGTAAATAAAATACATAAGACTATCTATATAGCCATATGTGGTTGCAGTAGTTATATGAGGATATAATAGTAGACATGCAGATTTTTGAGGTATAGAAATGGTCCTCCAGTGGAATTGGGAAGATAATATCTAATTTTTGTAATTCCTCATATGGGCCACATTTTGTCCTTAAGATAATATTTTTTCCATACCTAGAATCTTTTGTGATAGGATTTTCTACAACCATAAAGGTTGGAAAATGCCATGTGCAGGTAACATATTGCTCATGAGTATCTATTATGATATTCAATTCTTTAATTAAAAAGGGAGGATCTAAAAGGGGGAGAGTTCTAAAAACTTCATATATGTTCAAAGGTCAGCAGCTGCACTATGCAAATGAATCAAGGCTGAAAGAACATGGTCACTGACCATGCGATGTCCAGCCAGCGGTCTCTGGTGGTGGCCTTGGTGGAGACTTGCCCATTATATTATCTCTTCATTCTTCCATATTATTGACATCTACCATGTGTAAGGCGCCGTGCTGGGTACAAGTGTTACAAAGACAAGTAAGCAGTTTTTCCTTCAAAGAGCACATAAACTAGAGGGAAAGACATAAATTTATACCTCAGTGCAGGATGGAAAGTGCAATAAGCATGGTGATCAGGAATAGACTTCAGAGCCAGACTGCCTGTGTTTGGATCCCACTCTGTCACTAATTAATTGTGTGACCTTCTAGGGAAGTTTCTTAATCTCTTTTCCCTTATTTTCATCATCTATAAAATGCAGGTGTCTATCCTAGTTGTTTATTGTGAAAATTAAACAAATTAATATATGGGACATGTATATTAATATGGCTGAACCTCATCAATAAGGTTGAGAACAAAATTAATATTTTGTGGTCAAAAACTGTTTAAGAAACAATATACAAAAAAGTTCTAATCATGAAACATTAATAAATTGAACTTCATCAATGTAAATACTTTTGCTATTCAAAAAGTGTCATTATGAGTGGGAAAAGCAAGCTACAGACTGAACCAAAGTGTCAACAGTAGCATAGCACCACTGATAGCCTGGACACATAGTCAAATGTCTCAGATGGTCAACCTACCAGGAACAGGCAAAGACAATATTCATGTAATGTGGATTCCCTCACCACCAGGAAAATGGGTGAATTTTAGAAGGAATCCCAATCAGGCAGGCTGTGGCAGCCTCTACATCAGAAATGCAGAGTTCTTCCATGTGGGCACAGTCTGTGGTGAGGGCTGTCTTTCCACACCCAGTCTGATGATGGTCAGGTTGTAGCAGTTGGAGAGGTACAGGCTGGACCAGCAGCTTTTCAGTCTCAATAGAGAGCAGATATTTACTCTGGGCATCTACTTGACTGACCCACATACTTGATCAGCAGCTGTGATTCATTTCCACAGTTCTCAGCACCCCCAGACTGGTATATTTAACCCACCAGTCTTAGTTTTCCAAGTGGCAAATGAAATAGCTAGGTTACTGGCAATAAAACAAGAGTCAGTAAAAATATAACCACATTCTTCAAGGAGATAATTGTCTAGAATTCTGAGAATGAACTTGGGCTCTGCCCACAATCCCTTCTGCTCACTTCTATTTTTAGCTCTTCATGGCTAGTAGTGAGGCTGACGAGTCAGAATAGGCCAGTGGGTGCTATCAAATTTTAGCTTAGCTGAGCCATCAGTGAACAGGCTGAAGATTTTAGAAAAAATTTCCCTCCCAAAGAGACAGCTGCCACTTTTTCACATAAATTCACAATATCACTGGTACCATTTCCATTTGGTCAGGAAGTTTGTTGGGTCCTTCCCACCTTGTTTGTTATTGAGTCTGAGTTCACTGCCCCCCACCACCACACAAAATGGCACTATTGGGCTGCAGTCATACAGCCTCCATGTGTCAGATGTTCAGATACCAGCTGCCCAGAAAAGCCCAGAAGCAGGCCAATAATTGCTTTACGAAAGAAGTCTGTGGTGGCCATGTCAGGGAGAAACCTCCAGGTATGGGCTGCTGTCCAACTGGAGAAATCATCAGTCACAGAGACATTTTGCTCAAGGGGCTGCAGGGCTGTGGGGCCCCCAAAGTGGAAAGTGTACCACAGCTCACTGGGCAGCTTCCCATATAGCTTCTTGCACTGAGCCCTTCTTTAGAAAATAATGACTTGACAGTTAGCTGACATGAATGACCATAGAGAATGCCCAAATGAGGCATGCACTGTCTCAAATACCCAATAAGTGCAATAGGGGCTAGACTTTTTTTTTTTGGATGGTGGAGGTTTAAAGAAAGAACATCTTTTCCTTGATTCCCAGAGAAATGGAGCATGCCCCCAAACTATTAGCCCTTTTTTACTATTTGTTACTATTAGCCCTTCTCATCTTCTTTGTACCTCTCTCCCCACCTGTTGGTGGGGTCAGGGCTTTTGTGACTGAAACTTTGATTTTCTAAGTAATGGGCATTCTCTGAATGAAAGCTTTGTGTAGGGTCACTTGTACTAAATCCTGGCTCACACACTGGTGGCAAAAGGCAAGAGAGTTTAGGTCCTGCTGGAGGAGTGCCACCATTCACGGATGGTGGGTTAGAAAGCAGTGCCTGTCATGCTAAAACTTCTCTACGTGCCACTCTTCTGAAGTGAGGGATCCCTTCTGACACTTATGGGGTAATAAAACACATAACATTAATTCCTCTACATTCAGAAGTAGAAGAAGAAAAACAACCGTGAATTAAAATGTTTAAAAGGTCCCCCACACAAAGCTACTTTAGCTTCTTTTCCCTGCTGTGAACCCCACCCAAACCCCATTAGCCGGATCTGGGTGGCTTTGACTTCCAGGGATCTAGTAGGACAGTAATTTGGGTGCCTGTCTCCAATGGAGTTAAAATAGTTTGAGTCCCTCCCCTCCCCAACCTTTGGATCATTTATCGTTTTCTAGTAGATCATCTTTATCAACATCTGACAGAAAGTGCCTAAATAATGGTCAATGCCTTGTTTGTGGTTTCCTATGTGATCTACCCCCCAAATTTACATACTAAAGTTCTAACCCCCAATTCCTTCATTTTGGACTTCCAGCTTCCACACCATGAGACAATATGTTTCTTTGTTTAAGACACCCAGTTTGTGGTACTTTGTGGTAACAGCTCTCCATAGGCTAATATGCCATGGGAATTCAAATTTCTTCAGAAAATCTCCCCAACTGGTTAAAATCTCCCTTATAGTAACCAAGGCGCACTGCAAAATAACTCTTGAGACCTTTCACTCTTATCTTTGAATGAATCTAAGATTGGCTCTATAGAACGTAGGAGGGCTTCCTTAGTCAGCATTGCACACCTCTGCAGTATCACCAAGCAAGTGAACCAGCTGAACTTCTGACAAGGCATCTGTGTTCTGCCCCAGATGGTCACAAATTTCCTTTTTCTCATGTTCAGTGCAGGCGTATTTCTCTGTAGGTATTGCCATGAAGGGGGTGGAAACTTCTTACAGTGGTGTGCATCAGAGGCTGAGTACTCGATTAACAGAGAAATCCCCCTCCCAGAGGAGGGATAGCAACTACTGGAACAGCTGTCACTGAACTTACTTTCTGGTATTCTCACTCTACCCACTTCCCCATTTATGTCTTACTAAGAGGCAGTAAAAAGGAAGACCATTTATTGCCTACTTGACCATACATTTTATTCAATGTTTTCTACAGATCTCCATGGACTTACTCTACCTCTCATTAACTGGCCCACAGGGCCCTCGTCCTTCCTATTTCAGAAGTCAAGACCTTGTCAGAATCCCATCCTTGTTGCCCTCCATACACTTCAGGTTCCTGTTTTGTAGAATTTTTTGGTGGCCTTATCTCTATGTCCTGCAACTACCTCTTGTCATTCTTCCATATTTTCAGTCCCCTGATGTTTATGTGTATTCATTTTGTTTGATACCTACAAGCACACAATTTGCCATGAGCATGACTTCGATGGTGTATTGGAGGTGTAAGCACAGTCTCCTTGTCTGTAGTTTTGCCTTCGATCATTATTTGTAACTGCCTTTGCATCATCTTACTTGTTCTCTTGATTATACAGTTATGGTGATTATATCTCTTTGCAATTAAAATCTTTGGCTGGATATATTTATCTCATTATCAATGATTTTCCTAAGGTAAATATATAATAAATAATCCCTTTGCTACTTTCAGTCACTTTTATATTTATTGTTATGTCTTCCTCAACATCAGATGCTATGGCATCTGATGGAAACTTGTGGATAATTTCAATTTCCTGCCTTATGATGATCGATGATAAGCAGTATTTGTGTGTGTGTGTATGTTTTAATTGCATACCTATCATTTGATCTAGAAATGTGTGTTATAGTGAGGAGCAAAATTTACCTATCAGGTAGGTGACGGTGGGTAGATGACCAAGACAGTAATAGGTCACATTTATGGGCTATTTCTTGACAGTGTTGAGCATATCTCTTCTCTTAGCTCCTAAATGTAATGGTATGGTTTTATATTAAATACAAGTTTTATATTAAAATTTTAATTTTGAGATAATTATAAATTTACATATAATTGTGTACCCTTTGGCCATTTTCCCTCAATGGTAACATTTCTCAATATCACACTGTTAAAAAACCACAACTAGGTTCTTGATACCGATACAGTTCAGATGCAGGCTGGTCTCCTTACCACGAGGTCCCTCATGTTACATTTTATGTCCATATTCACCTCCTTCCTGCTTCCCTTCCAGTCCCTGATGCCTGGGAACTATAATCTGGTCTTTTTATAATTTTGTTATTTCAAGAATGTTATATAAGTAAAAACATAAAGTACTTAACCTTTGGGATTGGCTTTTTCACTAAGCATAATTATCTGGAAATTTATCCAAGTTGTTGCATATTTCAATAGTTTGTTCCTTTTTATCAATGACTAATATTCCAGGGTATGGATACAGTCCAGTTTGATTAACCAGTCACTTGTTGAAAGATATCTGGGTCATTTCCCATTTGGGGTTATTATGAATAAAGCTGCTATGAACATTCATGTACGAATTTGCTTTAAAATGTGCCCAAGATTTTGTTTAATTCAGCTATGAAGAGGCTAAACAGGTCAGGAGACACTGCCATTGAAAAGAGAGTTTATCACTTACAGCTCCTAGGAGGAGGAGAACACACCACAAAGGTCACACAGGGTCGCCCAGAGAACACTAAAGTCCGTCGCTGGTGGAGCAGGAGAGCAGGGAAACTGCAGGAAGGCCTTTATCGTAGTTTCCAAGGGAAGGCATGGGCAATGTAGTTGAAGCAGGAAACCGGATTAGGACAGACTCCTTTGAAAAACTTCAGTGGGCTCCAGGGTGCAGAGGGCACCTGATGCCTGGCCTTGGGGTAATTAGGGCACATAATAGTGCCTCAGAAGTGTAATAGCAGCCTTAAAGCAGGCCCGCAGGTGGGGGAGTTTGGGCTTTTGATTGATTCATTGGCCTATGAGAGGCAGGCTCCTGGGAGGATGCTTTGCTATTTCTAGCAATCTACAAACCATTAACCAGCTGTGGGAGGGGCAGCCCATCCCTAGTCAGCAAGGCCCCAGAAGTCAAAACATCAGATACAGACACTAGAAAGCATGGTTAATACAAAGTTTTTGTGCAAATTTAACTTTTCATTTCTCTGGGTTCCATGCCCAGGGCTGCACTTGCTGGATCATAACATAGTTGATGTTTTGGTTTACATGAACCTACCAAACTATCTTTCAGAAGGGCTGAACAGTTTTACCTAACCACCAGAAATGTAGGGGTGATATGATCTCTCCAGACCTGTGGCTTTTAAGAAGTGTGTTGTTATTATGAATATTTTAGGCTCCTGTGTCACATATGTTTTTACCGAGTGAGTGCAATATTTACACTGAGCTGGCGCTTAGGAAAGATCCAAAAGTGACTGGAAGGTGACTTTGCTCCAGGAGCCTTCATTCCCCAGTGGAAGCAAACCTGTAACTTTTGAACACAAAAGATTAAAAGCAAGGTGGTACATGGGAGTTCAACCAATGTGCAGTATAGGTGAAATGGAAGGGGACATTGATTCTGGGGGTGGGTATGGAAGGCCTGACATTAAGCAGTAATTTCTGAGAAGTCATTGAAGAGTGAATACAATTGGAAAGTTAAAAAAACATACACACAAGAAATTAGGAAAGGCATCCAGCATTATAAATATTCTGTGTTCATACAGGATTAGAACACTAGGTTGCAGAGGGATGGAGCCAACAGTTAAAGGGGGAACAGTTTTGAATAAAGATTACGAACAAGCTAGAATGGCCTATGAACAAGCTGGACCTCATTAAATAGCTAATGGGAAGCCACTGAAGTTGGAGAGGATGGATACCACTTGACCTACATTTTAAGATATTTTCAAAGTTATAGTGAAAAGTTCTGAGGTCAAAAGTGGAAAGATTTGAGGAGTAGCTATGTATTATGACAGCTGAGGTGAGAGATGCTGAGAGCATGAGCTCATTGTGTCATTGTGATATTCTCATTCATTTATTAAAAGTCAACAAATGATGCATGTTCCTTGCAAGCAAGTCAGACAATAATGGAAAGGAAGGAACCACAACCACCCATAATCTCCTTACTCAGAAATAGCCACAGTGAACATTTGGTAATGTTTTGTTAGCATTTGATTATATTCTGTATTTGTATGTATGCCTGTATATGTAATTTTGAGCAGACATTAGTCATGCTATGTGTGAGGTTAATTTTTATCTACTATATGTTATACCACTTTTTAAGTTTATAAGTTATTTAAGATCAGCTAAAATTATTTCCATTGTCTGGAAATACCAAACTTAATTAACCCCTCTCCACAGATGGATGTTTAGGTAGTTTTGTTTGATGCTGTTTGATTTTTTTTCTTCCTAGCAGTCTTCTTTTTATTCAAGCACTTAGCAGATTTGAAATCAAATACAAGTTCAGAATATGCGGTGTTCCCTTCTTGCCCAGACCCATGGAAGAAGGAGTGGGGCCTCCAGGTAAGACACCTGAGAAGCTCATGACCCTTTCTAATGGCATCACTTTTGAATGGCCTTGCTCCATCTCTCAACCCTAAAAATGGTGTGACTCAGGTTGAATTAGAGACCAATAAGCTTGTGATTTTCTAGCTGCTACCAGGTCTATTCAAATTCTTTTGCCCATGGTGAGTTCCCAAAACTGTACTGTGCATTCAATTACCCAGGAATCTTTTCACAAAGATATGTGCTAAATATCAACCATAAAAGATTGTGATTCACTAGGTCTGGGGTGGAGTCAGGAAACTATATATTTTTTAGCCTTCTCCAGGCCATTTTGATACATAGCCAAGATGAAAACCAAGATTGTAGACCTCTCTGTCCACCTTTTACTGGCCCAACTCCCAGCACTGGCTCCAAGTTTGCCAAAGTGGTGCTAGGATACTCCATGCTAAGCTGAAGCTGAGTGACTGTGGTCTGATGTGCTCTTTCATGCAAGGTTTGGTGTCCTCAACTGAAAAGGAGCCAGACTCTCGATGGCCACTGACAGGTTGAGGGCAGAGATAGTTTAGAAAAGGGGAGTTTATATAAAAACGTGGAAATGGGCTTCAGTGGATATCCTTTCAGTTGTTGATCTCCTGCTTTCCAAAATTATTTACCGATCTCTCTAATTGGGTGATGAAACCTGTAACATCCTTACCAAGAAGGAGATAAAAATGGACAGCCGGCTGTACATGAGTACCTCTTTTCTGTATCCAGGTTTAATGTGGGTGGGGTTTTGATACTGTAAGCCTGAGGAAGACATGATGGAAACACCTCAGAGTAAAGGCAAAAAGGCACAGACAGAAAGGCTCAGGTTGCTTAGGACAGGTTTTACCTGATGGGTTCTTTGCAGGGGGTGGGCAAGTATCTCAGATACTTTGCAAAGAACTTGTCCCAAGGATCACGTGAGAAGGTCTGCAGAAGTGTGATGTCTGCACCATGCAGAGAGGCTGTGCCACCACGGGACACTGAACTAAGTCCCACAGTGTATGCCTTCTCCCCTGCCTGGCTTTGTCAGTCATCTCTGCCAGCTTAGAGTAGAGATGTGTCCTCCTTCATGATTCTCTTCCATGCTCCCATTAGGACGGAGGTATTCTGTAGACATTTCTGTGATCAGTCTTTGCCCTATCCCCCCATCTCTGCTTTCCTCCTTGGGTTTATATAAAACTGACCTACATTTGCTCCCTAATTCTGGCTTCACCTCCCTAAGAAAACATCTCTTTCTCTATGGCCTAGAACCAGTTCCAATCTCTTTTTAGTTCCATCACAGGGGCTGACATTTTCTTTTATGTGCAAAGAAGACAACAAAAGTTTCAGCTCCAGCTGTATGCTTCTTCATAAACCTCAAGCAAATTGCTTGGCACAGGCTAATTTTCCCAGTTTCAAAAAAAAAAAAAAAGCTAGCATTTTTCCAACACTTACTGGTACCTGAAAAGCATCAGATTAAAATAAAATGATTAGTTACACTTTAAAGAATGGAGAAAGATCTGCAGCATCAATATTCATCTTGCAAAATCTGTGTCAATAATGTGGCATAAGAAATGAAGTTATTACATAAAAAGATGCTGTTACAAGAGGGGATCGATATGTCCTGTTTGGGAAATCAACACTGTGACTTCACCTAATCATTTATAATGTATTAGCTAAAAGGTTCAAAGTGTCTCAGCCAGGAGACATGGCTTAAATTCTCTGGATGAACATTAGCAACATTCATTTATTACCCACTGTGTCCAGGTATTCTGCTTAAGTTACTGTCATTGAATTCCACAACATCCTTAGAAGGGAAATCATAACATATCCCATTTTTCAGATGGCAAGTTCTCAAAAGAACCTCAAGTCAAGGTCAACACTAACCAGAAGTTGTTTCCTGAGGTCTCTGCATTTGCCCACACAACACCATTTTGGGGAACAGGAGCAATAAAATGGCATTGGTTGGGTCAAGATAGCATAAAGTATAAAACAAAGTGGAGTCATTCATGTCAACCAAGATGGCTGTCAGTCAGCCATGACACTTTGGTTCAAGAGGGAAACTACCTAAATCAGAGCAGACACATCCAGCAAGGAGACACACCTAAGACATCTGCACATGTGATCAGAATAATCATGTCTGTAGAATGGGACCACCCATACACAGGCTCCTGGGGAAATTTCACACTTGGCATCAGGAGTGCCAAGATATTTATTAAAAAGACCCAGAAGGGTGGAGTACACCACTTTCAAGGTATAACTGAGGCAGGTTCCAGAAGCTCTACACACCAAAGTGCTGCTCCATGACACACCTTATCCCTTGCCATCGGGCACTAGAGGCTCTGCCCTGCTGGACTGAGGGCATCACCTGCTCTGCTGCCCACTTGGCTCCGGAGAGCCTTCCTTGCAAGATGCTGACGACTCCCTTGCCCACTGTGCTCTCTCCTGGACCCCCAGACTGAGACTCTGGGACTCAGGTTCGTTATCTCGCATTGATTGCAGTGTGTGTGTGTGTGATAATTCTCTTAGATTGTTGGAGTGTGCGTGGGATATTAATATGTGCTGATGTTTTACTTTAAGTGAATCTGCATTTGATAAAAGCTGAGTGAAAAACATAGTTACTGTGAATGACTCTCACTTATTCCTTGGTGCCAGGCTGTTCAGCAGGCAGCTAGCCAAGCAGTTGCCCAGCTGACTTATAGGAACGACTGTATCAGGAACCTATGCTCTTGACAGCCATGGGTCTCTGTGGTTCACTCACCCACGCAGACCCCGGTTTCTCCAAGCTTGCCGTTGTCGTGGCTGCAGCTGTGTTGCTTGCTCTCACTCTTTTCTTTCTCTCTACTTTGTGGGAGATTAGCTGGCAAAGTCTGAGGCAGGTCAATCAGTTTCCATAGACCTGATTATAATGAATGTTGGTGGTTGTTAGAGAAGTGAATAATAGGTTTAAAATAAGAGAAAAAGAAGTAATGAGGGACAAAGGTTGACTTGACAAATCGGAGTGCTCAGAAAGAGATGTGCGTTTACACGGTAACACTGACTGACGCTACGCCCACGCTACGCCTGGACGGCTGTTCTCAGCACTGAACCTGTTGTGTTTTAGGAAGTCAAACATTCTTTTCAACGAAATCAAATGTACAGAGAAGCATCTTTAATAGCATTTTGAAGATATGTAAACACAAACTATACAAAAATTAAATTTACTTTTATTCCTTCCATCTAGAGACCAACTCTTCATGTTTTGGCATGTATCCTGAGAGAGAAAGAGAATGAGGGGGAGGGGACAGGTAGAAAGAGAGATGGAAATACTTTATAAAATAGAGATCATAGATTATATGTAATTACCCTGATTTTTTCAGTTATAAGCATTTTCTCATGCATCATCCTTTGAAAACATGTTTTTAATAACCCAATAATACTCCATTAGATGAGCAAAATTAATTGACTGATTGCCCTTTTGGGAGCCTTTTTATTATTTCAAAACTTCTTTTCTCATAAATAATAATTCAGCGGACATCTGTGAATGTGTATTCTCATTTACATTTGAACTATTTCCTTATAATTGAATCCTAGCCTTGTGATTATGGCTTTTGTTTTTCTCAGCTCTCATTATATGATAATAAATTGCTTTCTAGGAATTTGGTGTTAATACTTCTAGCAGCAATACCAGCAGTGTTTGTAAAAATGGCCAACTTACATATTATTATTTAAGAAAATTAAGTGCAAAAACATTATATAATAGTTTTAACTTATTATACAATAATTTAAAATTTTATTTCTTTAATTATTATGGTTGAACATTGTCCAAATGTTTATTAACAATTATATTTCTTTTTAAAAATTAGCTGTTCATGTGTCTGGTCACTTTCCTAATTTATTTTCTTCCTGTTGATTCTTTCGATGTTAATTTTTGGGCCAATTTATAAATTTGTGTTTAGTTTTGTTTAACATCTTTAAGGTATATTAAAAAGCTGAAAGTAAAATAAATGGGACCAAGAAAATTTGTGTAGGTAAATTTTGAACTCTATTAGATGGTAGAAAATTTTTAACTATAAAAGTACAACTAAATAATAAACTTCTGGGAACAAAGATATATATATATAACATATATCATATTTATATATAATATTATACACAATGTGCATTATAATATATATAAAATGTATATTATAATATATAATATGTATCATATTATATATATATATGTATATATATATATAATAAAACTATAGAGAAAAGCCAAAAGAAGGGTAAATACAAAACACTTTGTTTAGGGTACTGTTTCTCAACCCTGGCTGCACATTTGAAGTAACTGGGAAGTTTTTAAAAAGTATGAATGCCCAAGACCCAGCCCAGAACAATTAAATTAGAATCACTTTCTTCAATGTCTTAGTTAAGACTTAGAGAAAATAAATACTTAGTGCATCAGTGAGGAAACACGGTCATCCTTACTCAGTACCTCAAGGTCTTGGCTTCTGCAATTATTCTCTCTCTCCTGCAGCATTAATTTCCTCTTCACTCTTGAGTTACTCTCTTTGGCATACACACATGCCTTAATATTAGCCATCTTAAAAGAAACAATAAAACAAAGAAATAAAAAACAGTCCCTTGATATTACGTCTTCCTCTGCTCATCTACTAACCAATTTTCTCTCTGCTTTTATAGCTCTTGTCTTGGAAACAATTGTCTACACCTCAGCTCACTTGACTCAGGCCCACACCCCCAGAACTGCTCCAGAGCAGTTTTCATTACTGTCAGCACTAATGACTGCCATCCTACCAGACCCTGTAGTTGGTTCTTTGACTGTATCACGTTCAACTTCTCACTGGCATTTGGTGCAACTGGTCACATCCTCCTGCTTTTCCTCCTGTCTCAGTGTCCCTTCTTATGCAAGTTCCTCTTCCTCTGCCTAAGCTCAAAATGTTGGCTATGCCCCCAGCTTAAATCTTGGCCTTGTTTGGTGACTGTCCTGTCCTTTACCCTGAGAAGCTTCCATAGTCCACTAGATGTACTTCTGGGCTCACTCAAGATCTTAATTTCCTTAGGTGAGCTCATCCTGTCTCATCCCTTTAAATATCATCTATATGTTTTTGGCTCCTTATCTTTTGTCTTCAACTCTAATGTCTCTCCCGAACTTGGACTAAAATATTGGGCTACCTATTTCATATATTATATCCATACAAACTAGTGCAGACAGCCCCAGACTTCAGATGGTTGGGCTTAGACTTCTTTTCAGTTTACAATGGTGTGAAAGCGATATGGATACAATAGAAAACATACTTCAAATCCTGAATTTTGATCTTCTCCTGGGCCAGCGATATGCAGTACGATCCTCCTGTGTGATGCTGGGCAGCAGCAGTGAGCCATGGCTCCAGTTAGCCACGTGACCGTGAGGGTGAACAACTGGTGCTCCACAGTTTGGTATTAAATAATTTTTTTTACTTACGGTATTTCCAACTTGCAATGGGTTTATTGGACAGACTAACCCCAACAAAAACCAGGGCACACCTGTATTTGATTTTAACCCAAAACTAACTCCTGCCATTCACCCAATTACTTGGGCAAATAACAAAGACATCCATCCATGTCTCTAGATGGGCCTTCAAATTATAAAATGAACCAATCACTTCCATCGTATCTGCTAATTATATTATCTCAATGTAAGACATGTCTGAGCTATGCAACAGCCTCCTAACAATTCTTTCCACTTCCACTCTCTATCTACTTATAGTTTTCCTAAAGCAGCTTGATTCTTTCAAAATGTCAATCAGATTGTGTCTCTTCTTAATAACCCTCCAATTGTGTCCCTTGGCTGAGCTCACCATGGCCTAGGAGGACATACAAGATCTGGTCAGTCTACGCCTCTGACGTCATTTCCTACTACTCTTCCTCGGTGGTGACACTTCAGACCCTCTTCCCTTCCTTCAGTCCCTGGAAATGCCTGGTCCCTGGAGTGTCAGTGTCTGACTGCCAGCTCTTCCCTCTTCCTAACATGCTTTCCCACTAGATTCCGCCTCAGCTGGCTCCTTCCTTTGAGCAAATCAGTTCTCGGTTCACATGCTGCCTCCTCCTCAAAGGACCGTCCCCTCATCATTCCAGCTCATAGCATGCTCCGGCCAGCAGAGCAGTCAACTGGAGCTCGACCACCTGTCTGGAGCAAATGGGTGAGGGGGACAAGAGGCGCAAAGAATGGCAGCAAGACAATAAGTTCTGATCAAGCTGCAAAATTTTATTTTCGAGCAAAGACTTATATAGAGGGGGGAAGGGGAAGTGTGTCGCTACTTGATTGGTGAGGGGTACACAAAGGAGTGCTTCTTGATAGGTTACTGCATGCATGCCGGGGTGCGTGTCCTATACTCTGATTGGTAGTCTGTGCTCGTGCTCTGCTCATGCTCTTGGCATGGGCTGGGCTAGCTGTAACTGGCAATAACGGAGAGGCTAGGCCGTAGGTGGCAACAACTGGAAGACCAACTGCAGTATCTTGTTGTTTCTGAGGAGCGTAAACCCCCGAGCTGATTGCATCAGCCGAAAGGCCAGATTCTGCCCAGCCCAGGTTCCCGACAATAGTGTGTTTGCCTCAAGCCACCCCCACATTCACCTGTCTCCATCTTGATTCAAGTGTCACGATATAAGGTTATTTAATTTACCTGTATATGTGTATAGCCCCTTCCCTTCCTCATTAGAATATCGGCTACAAAAAAGTGGGAACGTTGTGTTAATCTCTGCTGTACCCTTAGTATTAGTGCAGTGCCTAACAATTGGAAGGGTCACAATAAATATTTGGAATGGATACATAAATAATAAATCAAACCAAACTTTCTACTTTTTAATGTATGCGTGCCTGTGTTTTGTCCTTATGCTGGATGCTGGGTAAGTTTTTCTTTTTTTTTCAATTTTATTTTCAAATCTTGATCACTGCATAAAATGTTAAGAGTCCCAGCTCATTTTCCGAACACTAAAAATTGGATTCGTTCCAATATTGTTTCTTTACAGAAAACAACCATAACCAGGGACATGTTCCCAAAACAATTTCTCGCAACTCTCCGCATTGATCCGCTTCTGATTGGAGCCGCAAACCACCGCCGGTGTTATTTCCTGCACGCTGGACTCCGAGATGTGTGCCGCTCACTGGTCACCCTGGTGCACTCACACTTTCCTACTCCCCCAAGTTTTACTCTTTTTCTTCATCATCCTTCATGACTTTTATATGCTCTGTGAAAACATGCATTCTTTCAGCAACTCTCTAAGATGCCGAAATGACACATGGCCAGCAGCGCTTTTCTTTCTCTGACACCCTATTTGACTTCCCTGCCTTTGCTGCGGGCCCATCTTTTGAAAGAAAGCTCAGGGGGTTGGTTAGTATTGACAATTTGAACCAGATGGCCTGGAGACACGATGAGATGTTGCACTAGATGTAATTCTGGGTTCAATCAAGCTCTTAATTAACAGCATTGTTCTTATTTATTATACAATTGTCATCACAGGGTGTGACACTGATTATGTTCTTTGGGTGAACAATTCACTTAAGTATAACTTTAGCAAAATACAAAATGTTATTTTAAAACATACGTGTACCTAACTTAAATGTTCCTGAAGCAAATTAAATGGCAATTTTGTGCTGTGCTTAAGAGAAAGGATTTACACCTACACTGTAAATTATAAAGGAAGCTGCGGTGTTCTTAGCACCCACTTCATGCTGTTTCTGTTAAGAATTCCCAGAAGGGCCCCTTAGAATATACTAGCAATTGGGTGAGTTACAGTACATTCTAAAGAGTTTTGTGCCACAGAGAAATAAAAATAAAACATACTATATAGTTAAATGATAAAAAATGCTATTTCAAAAAATAAAATTAGAACTTATTTGATGGTTTGTTCTTCATATCAACATAGGATTTCTGCCTCCACTCCATATTGAATACTTCAAAAGGGAACATTTAATGGCACAAACTGTCTTTTTCTGGGTGGCTGAATACAAAATGTCAAAAGACCAAATGTTATCCTTGACTCAAGTATCTGTGACATTTGAAAAAAAATTAGACTGTTGTTAAGCTAAAATATGGTTATATGGCCATGAAGATAAATTGTAAAAAAAGTATGTTATACTTGCTCTTTTGTAATAAAGTACACATGATACAGAGTAAAGGATTCATGGTTTGTGATGGAATCATGGAAAATGAGTCATTCCTCTGAATTCATCCTTGTCTTTCCTGGCCCCAAGGCCTGGGTCCGAATGCTGAAGTCCTCAGATTTTCTGGCTGTGAGCAAGGAGGCTTCAGACCTCTTACTCACTGCAGCTGACACCTTCCTGAATTTACCCTTTGGACACTTTTTTCTCTCCCTTCCCCACCTCCATTTTTGAACAGCACTTTAGCTGCCTTTCTGTCAGCATTTTTCACACTGTGTCCATATTCTCTATTATCTGGTGGGACCCTTCAGGGCTGGGACTTGGTGTTAAATTTATTTCGGTATTAAATTTGCCACCATAGGATTTGCTTGTAGTAGGTGCATCATAGAACCTAAATGAGATTGCATTACCAACCTGGGCAAGTATTCTATTTGTCTACGTTTGCTTCTGAGAAAGGACCACAGCACCTTTTCTCCCTCTCCCCACCCCCAAGCCAGTTCTTAGGACTATATCTAGACATCTCCTGTGTACTTTGGCTTAAACTGGTTCGTGCTTCCAGACTTAGGAAAGCAGTATTTGTGCCCCTAGATAGAGTAGGTAGGGGATTTTCATCTTCTGAAACTTCTCGTCTCCTGATGTGTCTGTTAAATGTGTAAGTTCACCCTACCTCGTTTCTTTCCTCCATGCTGTTTGTTAAGTAAACCAAGATGTTTGTCTTGACCTTCCCACAATCTGGATTTTCTGACTGTGTCTCCATAGTATTGTTTGATATCTTTTTGTATTCTATATTGCTTGTATATTGGGTAGTTCACTCTAGACACTTGAACAGGTTTAGATTTGAGATTTTGGCAAGAATATTTATTAGTTGATATTGCATTCTTCCAGGAGGGTTACATAATATATGGTTCTCATTTTTTTGTATGTAATATTAGTAGCCATTGATATTTATCAATTGCAGCAAATATTTCATTAGGATTTGTAGCATATTAACATTATAATTCTATCTCTATCTTTACTTATTAGTTGAAATAATTATGTAAAGAAAAAACTTCCCTTATCTACTATTTGGTTATAGGAAAGGCAGAAAAAATATTTAACTTTTTCTCTTTATTTCCTGGTTATCAAATAGTGATTTAATCCCATAGTGTCTTTCAAAGACAAACAACCAGTGAATTATTTTCTTAGTACCATTATGAATTCGTGGATTTAGGCATATTGGATACACATCAATGCATCATAACTGTTATTTCACTAATGCTGAAATGTCCTCTCTTCAGCAGGTAGAAGCCTTTTCATTTGGCTCCTGAATATTTTTGACTTGACCATAGTGCTGACCTTCAGAGAAGCGGGGAGGACCTGAAGATTCAGTTTAAACATAATTGGTCAATGATTTAATCAGCTATGCCTATAAATGGAAGCCTCCTAAAAGCCTGAAGGGAGGGCTTCTAAGTTTGTAAACATGTGGAGGTGCCAAGAAAATGGACCACTTGGGGGAAGCATTAAAGCTCCAGACTCTTTTCCCATACTTTGTTCTATGCATCTCTTCTATCTTCCTTTTATAGCCTTTGATAATAAACCAGTAATATAGTTAGTAAAATATTTCTCTGGAAGTTAACCAACCCCAAGGACAGGTACATTGGAACCTCTAAGCTACACCTGGTTCATCAGAAGCATAGGTTAGGACCTGAACTTTTAACTAGTGTCTTAAGCTGGGTTGTTGGGGGTAGTCTTATAGGACTGAATCCTTAATCTGTGGAATCTCCTCGGAGAGTTGAGTTGTAGGGCACCCAGCTGTTGTTGGAGAAATGCCTAATGGTATGGTGAACCCCCAAGCCCCAACACTGCCATATCTATATACACATATTGGAATTTGATGCAGAAAGTTTAACGATGTTTCGGGAATCATCCATTTCTCTAAGGGAGACAGGCATTTCATCATAAAGAGCTGAGATATTTGCCTTTCTACTCACTGCTGTATCTTTAGTACCTAGAACAATACCTTACAAATAATTGGTTTCACTAGAAATTACTGGACAATAGTTTGATATTAGGTAGCGTGATTCCTTCACATTTGTTCTTTCAGGATCACTGTTGCTATGTAGGGCCTTCTGTGGTTCCATATACTTTTCTGAAAGATTTGTTCTAGGTCTGTAAAATATGTCATTGGAGTCTTGATAGGAAATGCATTGAATCTATACATTGCTTTGGGTAGTATGGACATTTTAATGATGTTAACTCTTCCTATCCATGAACACAGTATGTGCTTCCACTGATTTGTATCTTCCATTTCTTTCTTCAGTGTGTTATAATTTTCTGAGTACGGGTCTTCTGCATCCTTGGTTAGGTTTATTCCTAGGTATTTTATTCTTTTTGTAGCAATTGTGAATGGGAATGGTTTCTTAATTTCCATTTGTGTTAATTCATTATTGGCATATAAAAACACAACTTATTTCTGGATATTAATTTTGTATCCTGCTACTTTGCTGAATGGTGGGGGTGCTCTGCCTGAGAATGATGGCTTCTGCAGTATGGGGAATGATTCAACACTGAGATCCTGGTGGGTGTTTCTTTAGTTCTTTCCCCAGAGCCACCAACCCCAAACTCTCATTAAGCATCTCTTGTCTACTCTGTCCTCTCTCTACCAGAGCCCAAGGTAAGTGGCTGCAAACAAAATCTTGTGCACTGGCCCTTTAAGAAGCTCTCTGCATGTATAACTATCTCTCCCTGGCAGACAGAAACTGTGGGGCTCTTCACAGCTAGATGTTATCTGGATTCTTTCCTGGCTCTGGTGCTATAGGCTTGGGAGTCCAACTTGCGGTTTAGAGCCCACACTTCTCAGGGAAACTGTGGCTGCTGAAATATCCCTCCAGAACTTCAATTGCAGCCTGTTGAAGCCCAGCCAGCCCTCTTGTGCCTCCTTCACACTCCCTACCCGTCTCGTTGTGTTGAAGTGGCTTCTTCTGTGAGTCCTTGGTCATAAGGCCTCGCTCCAGCTAGTGTTCACTTGGCCACTCAGTACAAATTTTAGCACTAAGCACTCATGTTAGACAAGAAAAAAAGTCTCAAACAAATGATCTCAGCTTCTACCTTATGAACCCAGAAAAAATAGAGCAAATGCAATCTAAAGTAAGAAGAAGAAATACATATAAAGATCAGGGTAGACATCAATGAAATGGAAGATACAAAAATAATAAAGACAAAGCAGTGGACTCAGAAGCTGATTTTCCCTTGTCTGGTTGCAGAACTATCAATTCAGGTGGGAACACATTGAGCACCCACTGCATTTGGCACTGTGCCGGACACTGGCAATGTCTCAGTGAACGAGATAGAGCTGGATCGCATGAACCCAACTTTGACTTAAAACTGTACAAGGACAAATATACACCAGAGCGACAACTTAGGGATTACTTAACATGAGTATAGTGAGGACATTTTCACCTTACTAAATCTAGAAGGGAAGCTAAGGATAACCAGGCATTACCCTAGAGACCTCTAGGTTCGAACTTTTTCTGTGCTTTTAAAACTGACAGACCCTTTGTAAGGAAAATATTCTATCTTTAGAAATGTTCATACAGTTGATCTGGCCTTCGTCAAACCCTGCAGGCCTAGGAGTCATTCTGACCCTGCGAGGTAACTTAGTGTATTTCTGCTCTGCTCTGCTTTGATCTCTCAGTTTAACTCTCGGAGCTGGTCTCATTCTTTCACTTGCAAGTTCCCGGGGGCATGGTTGTATAGCTCCCTGTATTCACAAGCCTCAGAAGGAACTTGAGCTCTTTTTCCATCCCTTTGTGAGGGCAGGTCTTGGCGCTAACCTCTTTAAGAAAATGTCCCTGAAATGTATGATTTAACACAATTTCTTCTAATACTACTCTGTGTACCCAGCGACATGACAGTGATGGCATTTCAGCTCTCTCAATCCCATTAAGAGCTGTTAGTGATGATTAGGGGAGTAGATATTGCCCCTGGAGTAGCTGTTTTCAGCCTATAGAAATACATGGAATTTAGGCAGTAGTTTTATAGTCACGAAATGAGGTATGAATACTCTTAAATCTTTTATGATTACCATCATAGCTTTACTGAAACTCTGAATTTAAATGTGTGTTGGGCAAGAGAGCCAACTAAGTAGTTAGAGGAAAAAGAATTACTTTTCATTCTGAAAAAGCAAATAAATATCTCCTTTCCTTTTAAAACAAACTTTTAGATCTGAAAGTCTTCAAAGGGTCATCTGGTTTAGCCTCTTGTCTCTTCACATGTCTCTGCCCAAACAGCCATTTTAAAAAATTCTAGAGATGAAGAATTCAGAACATCCCTTATATATTGTTTTCAAGTTCAATTTTCTACATAGCATTTGTTTCCAAGAAACTCACAGCTCTGTAGAGGAGACAGATATGTACACTAACAATTAAATACAGTGAGGCACATGTTAATACTGGAATGTAACAATTGCTACCAGAGCACAGGGTCAGACAAAGGTTCACAAAGGACTCTTGGAAAAATGTGGAGAACTTTGTAAACTTGCAAGTACTTCAAACACAGGGCTGGGTAAATCATCCAATTTTAGCGCACGTATTATAACACCTGCTCCTTCTATGTTGTTAAACTCGATCCTGAGGTGTGAAGAGATTCTCATTTCCTCTCATCGGCTCCTCTTTCTGACAATCCTTAGATGTATAGATGAGTACATACCCATGTATCTCACAGACAAAGAATAATTATAATGAATTTCTAGGTCTATGCTGGAGAGGAAAAGAAAGGCACTTAATTTTATCAATATGAAAACTTCAGTATGTTTTAAGTTTGACAGCTCCATTATCAACGTAACCATGCTCTCTGTTTAGCAAGAGTTGAGTATATGAACTCAGTCATCTGAAAGTTTCTTTTCTTTTCATCAAGGTCAGAGGTGCAAATGTCTGATTCCCAAAGCACACTGACAATGATTTGTATCATGAAAGATCAGGAGTTTACTGTTTTGATTTTTTTACTGATGAGTTGGGTGTGAATAGGGCTGTAGATTATTTCTGGAATTACCCTATAGGCCAAGAGAACTTTTCTCCAACTGAATCTCGACACTGTGTTTGAATTTCCTGATTGGCCTTTCCTTGCCCTCTAAATGAGATCATCCAGCTACTGGTAGGATACTGCTCCTTTTACCCCGATAATTAGACAAACAGGAAGTTTAGTAGAAAATGTACTGAATTGGTTGAGCACGCAGCTCCCTTATGGTCCTTTTTATCTAGTTGTCCAATATATTTTTCTATGAAAAATGATGAATCATCTCTTTCTAGTCTTCATAGATATCTAGAACTCAATTATTCACTGTGCTATAGTTCTTGTTTTCCCAGCTCTCAGGTTTTGTGACAGATACCCCAAATCTATCCTTCCTTTTTAAGAAAGTCCTTATTTTTGCTCATGGTATCAGTGTCTCAAGCCAAAATTTACATCCATTACCCAGGCTCCTTTATAATAAGGGTGCTCATATAACTCTGTGTTGGTAAGTGAAAGTCCCCAGGTGACATTGCTGAGACAGCTATTACCTCTCGATAAAATGGGATAGAGTCAGCCAGCATAAGATTTTTACCCTTCACCTTTTATCGCTTATCTTTGTCTGAAGTGAAGGATTGATAGCCAGCAGAGAGGAGTCACCACTGCAGTCATGGAAATGAAGACCACATTCTAAGAAGAGTGGATCAAAAGTTATTTGAAGCCTCATTCCTTAATGACTTCCTTGAGCAATCAAGCTAGTGCTGGACCGCTCACCTCTGGACTTCTCTGTCCATGTAAACAACAAATCACTGTTTGATTTGCTCGTTATGGTTGAGTTTCTGTTACCTTGAACTGAAGGCACTGTTAACTGATTGACTACTTTTTTCTTTGAACAGACCATTTAATATAGGGAACCTTTGGAGTTAGACATTTGGATTCAAGTTTCAATTCTGCCTCTTATTAGCATTGTGATCTTGGACAAGTTATTTTACCAATTAGTTTTCTTATATGTAAAACAGATAGTAATACCTTGCTCTTAAAATTATTACAATATTAAAAGACAGTTTATATTAAAACATTTTAAGACAATGTATATAGCAAATGTCCTTTCTGGTATTATCTCATTAAAACATCATTATTAGCATAATGTACAAATACTCATTAATTCTACACTACAAGAGGCTCTTTGCTTGGAACATATTTAGGATAAATTCCTAGAATTCTACCTCATTGCACAATGAAAAATGCAAAAGCTAAACTGTGAATAAATGGGCCATTGCTTTCTCATAAACAAAAGCCATAAAAAAGGGAGTATAGATCTTAAGAAAATTCTATTCACTAAAGTAGACTTAGTTGATTTATATTGTATCCTTAATCTCTATTTCCTTGAAATTGGTGTCAGAAAAATGTCCATGGGGAAAGAAATGGATATCAGCTATAGCAAACCTCCAAATAATAGATCTCTTTAAATTGAAATGAAAAAAATTCCTTTTAGAATAGGATAAAATTTTCTTCATCATAAGAAGGGAGCCAGGAAGAGAATAGGCAATTTAGTTTCCAGTACCCCTGGGTTCTAAACTCGGTTCCATCACCTACTAGCTGTGTGACCTTGGCAAAGTTCAAGGTCAGTAAGCCTCAGTTTCCCTTCAATGCATTAAATGTTTCAAAAGAGCATACATATTAAATGTCTGATATAGTCCTTTAGCACAAAATAGGTATTTCATTTTAAAACAAAGCTATTATTATTTTAAGTCAATACAGAAGGAAGAACAGACATTTATTTATACCATCACATGCTGTGGGCTATTTATTCTGAAGCACCTGTGCTGCTGGACATAAAACTTCCCATTACAGTGTGCTGTGGAACTAGTAGCTTTCAGGGTCACTTTGTGACATTGCATAAATCCAGTAATCCAGAAAACGCAAGCCTGCTTTTGAGACCACCATGAGCTGCTGGTTGATATCCCTAAAACATTAGAACTCTTTGTCCATCCTTGGCCATTGGGAAAAAACTCACTCCATGGAAACCTCTTGGAATAGTCATCCCATCCCACAGATTAACAAGAAGTGAGAAAATGGCCTTTAGTTATCTTAAATATGATTTAAGTTTCCTAGGTACTTCTTTTCCATTTGAAAAAAAAGAAGGGAGGGAGGGAGGGAAGGATGGAAGAAAGGAAAAAAGGAAGGAAGGGAGGGAGGGAGGAAGAAAAGAAGAGGAAAGGAAAGAAGGGAAGGAAAAGGATGGGAAAGGAAGGAAGAAGGGAGGGAGGAAGGAAGGAGGGAAGGAAGAAAAGCACTTACATTGGGATGATAGGTAAGGGGCAAAGTGTGTACAGTGGAACTGTTCTAAAATATCCTACAGCCTGCTGGGTGGAGAATAAGATCCTTTTCTGTCATGGGAAAATGTTCTGACTAGCAGCCCACTTTGTTGGTTACTTGAAGACAAACTCCTGAAGGCAACTGACTATCCACTGGTATAGGTGGAGGGAGCAACATGCCATGTATTGCCAAGTTTGTTCCATCCACTGGTACAAATGGCAAATAACCAAATAGAGTATTTGTTCATCATTGTTGTCAATTACTTTTGAGCAAGGATTTTATAGAATAGCTTACTGAGCCCAAAGTGAGCCCATTCATTAATGCTGAATTAAGATGTAATGCCACCAAAATAAAAAAAAAATCATTCACGAACCTACTGATACATTACCATTTCCAAAATCTGTGTCTATACAGAATACTATTGATAATCCCCATATCCTATGGGAAAACCATCTGTCAGTGTGATATGACAGGTTGTGGTAGTATTTGACATTGTACTTTTAGTCATTTAAATAGGGCTGGAAACAATGTCTTGCAGATATTTGTAGAGTAACTATTTGTTGATTAATCAGGTTCCAAGACACTGTATAGGTCCCCCAAAGAAACTGTAGTGGGGAAAATTTACTTTGGATCTTCAGTAAAAGTCATAAAATTATGCCATACTTGGTTATTATCTTTCTCAGAGTTCTTTACTCTCCTATGAATAGCAAAATAAATTAATGCAATTCTACAGTGTTTTAGTTTTGAAATGATTATGTTTGTTACCACTTAGAGTTTATTTAGTCTTTGGTTAGCCAGCGCATCCTGTTAACCCCATACTTTGTCCTTATACATATAATGGAAGTGCAAACTGAGTGCTGTTTTGTGGAGAGTGACAAGCTGTAAGGGCTTCAGCAAAGAAGCTGTTTGAAGCAGTTCCTTAAGATGAATTTGAATTTACTAAGCAAAGAGTGTGGAAAGGGGTCAGAAATAACAACATGTGCCAAGTCACAAGCTATGATAAAGAAGGGTGAGTTCAGAGAATGGTGAGAAGTCCAACGTGACTGGAGTATAGAGGACAGACAGGGAAATGGAGAGACACAGGAAAGGAAAGGGGGTAGAAAGATAATTTCGACATAGATTAGGTTATCTCAACTAATCATAACAACATCACTGACAACTGCCACTACTTATTTAGCACCTATTCTACTAGGTATGATAAGCACCATATATAATTTAATATTTTCAAAAGCTCCATTAGGACATTGTTAACCTCCCAATTTCATGACTGAGAAAACTGAGCCATAAAAAAATTACTTTCCTAAAATCACACAGCTAGTAAGTAATGAAATCGTAATCCAGCCCATTGAAGCTGATTTCCTGAATTGCTTAGTATATTGATTCCCAATATGCTATGAAGATCCTTCTGGTCTGTACCAAGCTATTTGCACATTATTCTGTAGGCATGGAGAAGTCAATAGCGGGCTTTGAGTAGGGGAGTGGCTTGGTATAGAAGACAGTGGCAGGTGAAGGGACTGAGGCAGAAGACTGTCTCATGATATCTATCTGTCTGCCTGTCTCTCTGAATAATCCACTGTTTGGGGATGATTAGGGTAGAGGAGATGGGTATAATCCTTAGGTTTCTAAGTTGAGAGACTGGTTGAATTGTAGACCATTTAACCAAGAAAGAGGATACTGTAAGAGAAGCAATGTAGGGAAAAGCGATCATGAAATTCACTTCGGACGCATTTAGTTGGAAATTCCCATGAAGCACTAGAGACAGCATTTGGATATCTTTCTTTAAGCTCACTATATTTTGGGTTCATGGTACCTGGAATAATAAAAATGTTACAATTTTTTTCCAAAGTCTAAACCTGGTGTCTAAAGTGAGATGAATGACAATGTCTTTAAATATTATGACTGTCCACCTCTGCAATACATTAAGGGTGAGAATCATTGAGAGTGTTAAGACTAATGACACAGAACATGGAAAGAAACATGACTTTTGTCTCCCTCAGGCTCCAGGACTGGTGTAAAAGATGACAGAGGAGGAGCCAGGCTCTGAGTCCCCCAGCCAGGTATGTCTCACTCTGTCAGCATGCAAGGTTCCCTGAGACATAGAGGTGTAGGCTGTTGACCAGCTTTAGAATCATCAGAGGAACTTTTAAAACTGTGGCTGCCCAAGGCTGGACTTAATAAATGAGTCAGTCCTGTGTATCAGAGTCAGGAATCTATAGCCTTAAAAAGTTCTACAAGTAATAAAAAACAGTAATTAACATTTATGACAAATAACTGTATGTGGTGTCACCAATATGTTCAACAAGAAGCATTTGTTCAATGCCCACCATGTACTGGATACCATGCTAAGTGCTTATGATCCACAAGTAAAGTAATACATGGTCTCTCTGCTTTGGAGGGACCAAGCCAACAATCTTTATTTTGCACCAGCTTTTATCCTCTTCCATGATTTTGAATTCCTGAGGGTCCTCTACTGCTGTACCTCGCATGTGAAAGTTCCGCCAGGGAAGGGCTTGAGGTGTTAACTCCTACATCGATCCCTTTATATACATACATGTCACCTTCCCACCACCCACGTGGTTACAGTTATGGGTCCTACCCCCTTCTTGGGTCCTACCCCCAATCTCAAGTACAAGGAACTCCTAAGGGGAAATTAGAAGGTACAAGGTGTAAGAGCACCAGATTGGAAAAGCTAAATGAACTAGAGTTCTAAGAGGCAAATATTGGTGTCGAGTAGTTAAAACAGGGAGAGTGACTAAGGAGCAGCAACTATATAAGGCAAAATCACAAAATCCAGATCTAGTAAGGCGTGGTGGACTGGATGCACAAGTAAAGGAGACAAGCCTTCTAACCACCAAGGGGAGCCTGAGGGTAGGGGCTATGAACAGGAAAGAATGAAAAGGTCCTAATGCCTTTTCTATATGTGGCTTAATGTTAATATTCAACTTTGATACAGTATAAAAAATTAGCAAGGAAAGCTAGAAGGCCAAATTAGAAAGAGAGAGGATCCTCTGAAAAATATTTTTCAAAATTAGATATTTCAGTGACAAAAAGCCCAAGTTGCCTCTCAATGCAAGATCATTTTTGGCTAAACTTTTTGTTCTAATTAACACTATGAAAGGACAAATTGTTTTGAAAGTGTCAGGAAGAAAAATAATTATACTTTTTATTATGGAAATAGAGATAAAA
Organism: Carollia perspicillata; assembly: GCA_004027735.1. Lineage (NCBI taxonomy): Eukaryota > Metazoa > Chordata > Mammalia > Chiroptera > Phyllostomidae > Carollia > Carollia perspicillata. The sequence goes on along the minus strand of PVKM010008954.1, from coordinate 8,499 downwards.
TCCATAGCAAGGTGCCTTAGGAAAATAAATTTCCTCTCCCTATAATTATAATAATAATTGCAATAAGATAACTATATTTATTAATTTAAAATATTGATTATGTACCTCCATCCTGTTCTAGGTGTCAGGGATACAGCCGTTAATATGACATGTCTGTTTTCATAGTTTCATAGTCTTGTGGGGCAAGGCAGACACTAAATATAATAAATAAGCAATTTTTTATTGCTTATTTTGAAGGCTGAATTAAGTGAGATGACAAAAAGTAAAGCAGACTAAGGAGGGAAGCGGGGGAGAGCTGAGAGCATGGAATGTCCTTAGAATAACAGAGTCACTGGAGAAAATGAGGAAGGCGGCCATTCCAATTCCTGGAAAGAACTTTCCCAGCGGAGGAGGTAGCCAGTGCAAAGGGTCTGAAGCAGAAATATGCCTTGTGTGCTTGCAGATGATTAAAGGGGTCAGTGGATGGAGGAGTCAGAAAGAGGGTAATAGAAGAGGAGACTGGGGAAGGGAGAAGGGGTAGAGAAGGAAAGAGGGCAGACCACGGGGTGCTGTGTTTTCGGGGAATTTGGAATGACTGGGAAGACATTAAGGAGCTTCAAGCAGAGGAATAGTGTGATCTAACTTCTCTTTATGACAGTCTGGCTGTGAAAATAGACTGTGGGAGGTGTGGTGATGTTACAAAGGCCAAATGAAAGTCCGTGTGTGTTTGCTAAAATCGTGTCCCTGTGCTGTGAACTTCATGTAAGATTCTACCAGAAGACTTTGAGAAATGCAATCTCATTTTACTGATGAGGAACCTGAGACTCAGAGAAGTATCAGCCCCAGGTCTCATAATTGTTAACATCTGTAGAAGTCTGAACACCACGACTTTAGGTGTTTTCCACATCGCGAAGGCACGTCATTGAATAAATATGCACCTGAATCTATGGGGATACAGCCGTGAGCAAGGCAGACATGCTCCACGCAGAGCCTCCTGGAGGAGGTTGACATTTAGAACTCTACCAGACTAATGAACTTATAATAAAAAATCTGACTAACGCTCCAGTGGGAAATACAAGCTATTATGAAAATGCATAGGACTTAATTTAGGTGGACAAGGCAGGAAAGGCAAGGCCTTGCAACAACAGTGACAAGCTGAGACCTGATGGAGTCAGAGGAGTTATTTAGGGAAAGAGGTGAAGGAAGATTGATTCAAGCAGGTGCATGAAAGTAGCAAAGAAATGAAACTGTCCAGAAACTGGGGAGAGGCCAGTGATGTGCGGAAGTGGTGAATGGTGAGAGATGAAGTGGAACGGTCAGTAGAGGCCAGATCCTACGGGGTCTGGCTTGCCTGCATGTGAAGTTTGAATTTTATCCCACATACAACGAGAAGCTATGAATGTGTTTTAAGCAGGAGGTGGCAAGACTTGATTTATATTTTTTCAAGATCATTTGTGATTTGTTGAAGAAGAGTTCCTTATCTTTTAACATTACTCTTTTTTCTAGGGCCATTTTTACTGAGACCTGGCAGACCCTAAAGCTGGGACAACACAATGGAGGTGAGGAAGAGACAGAGATACTTTTAAGAACAGCAAGAAGAAGCCCAACTTGATGAGTATGGAGAAGGTCTTCAGACTTATGTTTACCTGACCTCCCAACTCCCATCCCACAGGCCTGTCTAGATAGAAGGGAAATCAGTGGAACCAAATGAGGATCACCCCACATCAGAGAATGAGAAGAGATGGGAGGCTGGGGGTTGGAAGGACAGAGGATAAAGGAAAGTGAAGGCATTCATAGAGGCGGAGTTGTTTTGTAATGGAGGGGAAAGACATGCCCCCAACACCCTGAAAATACATACAAAATAGAGACATGAGGACGCAAAACTACTGAGGAGCCCTGCAAGAGATGAGCTGAAAGAGGGGAGGAATCACTGTGGCCTTCACCTCACAGACCCTACACGCACTGGAGATTGTAAAACACAATGAACTAAATTGAACCGAAGGCAGCTCAGAGAAATAGCAATCACCCCAACAAAATCAGCACTTACTGATAGTTACCATGCATGCAAAGCAATTTGCCTGTATTAACAGATTAATCCCCACAAAATTCCAAGGAAGGAATTATTATTGTTCTCACTTTACAGAGGAGTTAATGGGTGTGCAGGGAGATTAGGGAATTTGTCCAAGGTCATTAAACTCGAAAATGCTGTTTATGTAAATGCCATGTTTTTGTTTCTCTTTGTACCACATACACTGCAGTTTCCCCCGCCCCCCCGCCCCCTCATTTTCATTTTAGGATTCATGTCCAATAGTGAACTGATTGTTCAAAGTGCCCCAGCCTCACTTGCAACAGAATCTGGATATAGTCAAACAGTGTAAAATTGCAGAAATTGTATCTTCACAACCCTCTCTCTGAATTGCCTTCACTCCACTTAGATCAGTTGGAAGTACTCTGCTATAATTCCTCGGGGCTAATGACAAATTACCGACATAATTTATCCTTCCTGTCTAGTGGCCAGTAATAGCTCCAGTGTCAGGCATATGATCGTACTCCTATAAATGATTGTTTTAGGTTTGTTTTATCCTGTTTTTCAAAGTTTTCAGGAAATGTATTTTAGTTTTTATATTTCCAAGGAACTACACTACTCAAGATCAACTGATGAAACCACAGAAAGTATCTGCCAGTGAAGACAGTCGTTGCTGCTACTGGAGAGAATGTGGGGCGCAGATCTGAAAGCAAGACTAAGTTCTCCTCTCCCTTACTGAAGTATGATTTTCTGCATTGGTTGAATGCTTTCCTGAGTCACTGTAAAACTGAACTCCTTAATCAGTGATATGGAAATATTTAGAACATTCAAAAAAGAAATGTATTAGAAGAGGAATCAGCACTTAGAAAAACATACCTCTTTAATTTCTACAGTAATAATTTTTGTAATTACAGTGTCTTGCAGTGATTTTTAATATGTTTAAACTCATAGCCAACTGAATATTTCTTATTAGGAATTTGCATACTTACTCAGGTATTATAGTGTTTACTGTGTATCTCAAATCAATATAATTCTACCAGCAAACACAGCCTCTTTTATGTACAAAACAAATTATGCTTGGCATGCAGAGAATAAAGACACAAATACAGTACATACTAAAGATGGGGTCAGGGGGTAGGTAGACCAACAAGTAGTTAGAATTTGAAACAAATGAAGTGATTCTTATGAAGTTGGTTGAAGGAAAGATCTGTGAAGAGAGTTAGAGAGAGAGGATTTCCTGGAAAAGGCGCTATTGAGTAGAATCTTGAATAATGATCTGAATTTCAAGTGTACAACATTGGGAAAATATTAAGCCCTCAAGAAACACTGGTTACATAAACAAGGTTAAAATCTAGTGGGGTGGTACACCCACTTTAGAGAACAGTTTAATGGTTTTTTATAAAATTAAACATACTCTTGTCATACAATATAGCAATTATGCGTCTTAGTATTTACCCAAAGGAGTTGGTAAGTTATGTCTGTACAAAAACCTGCACATGGATGTTTATAGCAATTTTATTCATAATTTCCAAAACTTAGAAGAAACCAATGTGTCCTATAGTAGGTGAATGAATAAATAAACAATGATGCATCCCGAAAAAGGAATCTTATTCATCCGTAAGAAGAAATAAGCTATCAAAACACGTAAACACATGGAGGAAACTGAAATGTCTATCACTAAATAAAGGAAGCAAATCTGAAAAACCTATTTACATATGATTCCAATATATGACACTGGGAAAAGGGCAAAATGATGGAGACAGTAAAAAGATCAACGGTTGTCAGAGGGGAGGGGAGGGATGAATAGGTGGAGGGCAGAGGGCTGTTGGGGCAGTGAAAATACTCTGTATGACACTAGAATGACGGACACATTATACATTAGCCCAAACCTGTAGAATGTACCACACCAAGAGTAAACCTTAGTGCAAATTGTGGACTTTAGGTGATGATGCTTTGTTAATGTAGATTCATCCATTGTAACAAGTATAGCACTGCGATGGGGAATATTGATAGTGGGAGAGGCTGGGCATGTGTCAGGCCAAGGGTATAAATGGGAAATCTCTGTGCCTGCCTCTCAATTTTACTGTGAACCTACAGCTGCTCTAAAAATGTTTTTTTGTTTGTTTTAAATAAGAAAAATCTAGTGTGTTAAGAAAAGAAAAGGGAAAAAGCTCAGGAAAGAACAAATGGGAATAGTATTCCAGACTCAGAGAGATCATTCTCTGCATTTTTTTTAGTAATAACACAGACCTACAGTGAGACTGTAAAGGGCATACATGAAATGTAAGTTTTTGGCTATCAGAAAATGACGAAACAACTGGCAATGATTTGTCCCCATCCACCACCCAATGAAGACTTTTTTCACATAGGCTTCTGAAAAACTCCTTGTAAATGGTGTCTCCACATCTACCCATGCTCTTTTCAATTCTGCTTTCCACCCTGCAAAGTAATTAAAAAAAAAAAAAAGCCAATCTCTTTTTTTGCTAAAATTTTTAAGTGGTTTAGCTTAAACACAGCACAAAAATCCTTCATGATTTGTTGCCTGCCTACTTACCTTGTCTTGTTTCACACCATTCTCATATATCATTCCACTTTGGGATTCTGAAAAGTTACTTAGTCCTAGTCCTTTTAGTTTCCTCTCCTATAACAATATATATAATATAAAGATAAGAATATCTCATTGAGTGCTTACACAGATTAAATGGAATAGTATTCACAAGAGTTTTTAGAACAGTGCCTGGCACACATTACGTGTTCAATAGGTGTTTTTGTTATAATCAATTAACTAATTAATTAATATTTGCCTTTTAACCAGAGGTTAATCTCTTTCCTTATGTTGAGGTTTAACTGCTCTCATTCTGGAGCCATCAGCTGAGGTCTGTTATATGCCACCATAATACTGCATGGCTGATACTTCAGAAATTCCCTTTCTATTTTGTTTGGACTATTTTTTTATACAGGAAGGACAATTTAATTGCTGTTAGAGCTGTTGTTTTTCAAGTTTACTTATTGTGATAACCAAAAAGTAACCTTCCAAAATTCAATTCGGGAAGTTTGTGAAATAACTCACAAGAAAGACGTGCAGTGCAGGCTTGGGGGCAGCGTTCTGGACGTGAACTGGAGACCGACCTGCATGGAAACGAAGAGACAAGCGCGGGCGCCGTGTTCTTCAGTTTATGGGCCGTCATAGAACTGACTTCTTTTTAAAATAAAGTACATGTTTAATCTTGATGAATAAATCTTCACAACTTACTTTTCAACCCTTTAATTTTTTATCATTGGATTATAGAAATAATGTCATTTTATAGTCGTAGTAAGGATTCATGTGAGCAATGGTTTTAAAACTACTGTTAGGTACAGTAAAATTTCCATTCATTTGGACTAATCAGGGAAGAGAAACTAGTTCGAATATAATAAAAAGTCTAAAGTGATTTTTATTATTTTAAATGTCCCAATAAATAAAACAGGCTAACTCCAGGCTCTATTGATGAGACATTGTAAAAGATTTGTAGTTAGCATAATGGTTGCTTTAAAATGCAGCTAGTGTCCAAACAAGATCTCAGGAGAAATGTTAAAAATACTTAAGGGAACAAACAGAATTCCTTCTATTGATTTTTGAAACCAATTTTCCAAAGTTGTACAAAATTATATTTTTGTCTTAGAACTAGTTCAAATTATCACAAGTTTCAGATTTATAATACACAAGTAAGGATTTTAAACTACATTACAGACTTTGTAGTGAAAAGTTTAAGCAGGTATTTTTTATTTTAATTTTTTTCTTTTCTATTGGGGTGAAATTGCTTAATAAAATTATATAGGTTTCAGTTGTACAATTTTATAATACATCATCTGCATGTTGTATTGTGGGTTCACCACCCAAATTCAAGTCTCTTTTAATTACCAATTTATCCCCTCCTTACCCTTTTCTACCTTCCCCCACTCCTCTTTCCCTCTAGGAACCATTGTACTGTGGCCTGTGTCTATTAGGGTTGTTTTCCTTTCTCTTAATCTCTTCACCTTTTCCACCCAGGCTCCCTCCTTATTTTTTTAAATAGTAGTTCCTTCATGTGTTTTATGATTTTTTGAGATTTTAATGCTTGCACATCCCTAAATATGATTACAATTATTGGCTTAGTTAAAGTTGAATATATGATTATGTGGGAGTATTTCAGGTAATAAGTTAGATATTTTAACTCAGTAATTGACAGAGATTAATTCTATTTTTCCAGATTGTTTTTTTGTTTGAATTTGAAAAGTTGGCTTATTATTTCCTTGAACTGTAATTGCCTCTAAATTATGCACAAGGCTCTAAGTTCTGAGTTAATTATATCCTAGTGAACTCTTTTAAATCAAACTCAGAAATTTCAAGGTGCATACATCATAAGAACTCGTTAAGTCCTTTAACATGTGTCTGGGTAAAAAACTGCCATGCATGATTGATGACAGTGGTTTTTTGAAGTTCTTTCAATTCTGTAGTGCCAATCATTAAAGGCATTGAAATTCATCTCTATTGAAGAATTTATGGAGATTCGAAAAATTAAAATTATGGTAGGAAACTTCTGGTCAATGCCTTTAATCCCAACTTCTTTAGGAAACACAATCATTTGGTCTGAATTATTAAACAATGTAGGCAAACAAAGTTTCAGATAACAATTATTTTTTACTTATATACATATATACCCCAAAATGAGAAACAAGATGGCATAATAAAAAGTAGAACGAGAAATTTTGAGGGCAAAATTAGAATGCTGCGATTGGTTCTTAAAATAAGTGGCTATAATGAAAGGTCCCTTCACTTACCTGCCCCTGTATTCATTTTAAAAGTGACATGAAATTCATAGTCAAAAAAGTAATGTATTCATTCACTTTTCATACCTTTGATACTATATAGAAATAAAACCCACTTTTTTAAGAACCTACCCTAAGCAATGAAGTGAACTATGAGACAGGGTTAAGGAGAGAAAGGGAGAGAGATAAATGCATTTTTTGGAAAAGTAAAAGCAATTTTGTACATGTCGGTGTTTCACTAGGTAAAATAAAGCAAAGAGAGCCATATTTCATGATAGGCATACAACAAACCTTCAGTGAAGTCAGGAGGCCACACTCTGGGGTAAAGGCAAGGGTGACCGAAAGCTCGAAAACATAGATACCGCACCAGGTGACCTCTCTCACATATCCCTAACTCATCTATAAATGGAAAAGAACATTAAAACAAACTTGTATCAGACTTACTATTAGCAATATTGGATATTAATTAATAAAACCATCTATTTGGAAAATGTTTTTACACATGATGTTTGCTATGTAACAAGTATATTGATCAACAGTGAAAGTAAAATAGGTAATTTTAAATATGTAAGAATTCATACATTTTGCACTATATTCGCCCTTTCTCAGAAAGTTTTTGAAGAAAAACAGTGCATAAAATCAAGAAAGAGATGCTATGAGATAAAGGGACTCCCCTGGAATAAAGCAATCACGCTGCTTTAAAACGAGCGCTTCGAAGCAGGCCTGGAGCGAAATAACCAAGGAAGTCCCATCTGATGCACGTCCTCCTCAGCACTCAGGACCGTTAGACGTTGTCATGTTAGCCATTATAATGATGTGTACTAATGACTCACTGCCATTTTAATTTAAGTTTTTTCACTTAGTATATTATTTACACTTCTGAACAGACTGTTTTGATGAAAGTCATTTGTACTAACTATTCAGAACCTGATAGTATCCCTCACATATATTTCATATTTTTCTCTTAATATGCTATAAATAATTTCTTTGTCAATAATTATAATATCATAATATTGTTTTTGATGTTGAGAATATAGCATTTTATATAAATCATAATTTGTTTATTCAGAACCTAATTTTAATAACATAGTTAGTTTTCATATATTTTTTAAATTATGAACAATGCTATGATAAAGATTCTGAAAACTAAATTTTGATGTACATTCTAGAAATATTACTTTAGGATTAAGTACAAGGAAAATTCCTAGGCCATATTAAAATGTGTACTTCTAAGGAATTTATTTCCTATTGTCAAATTACCCTAAAAACATTGTAAATTTTTTTCATTATTTATATAAAAATGGAAGTGCCTGTGTTCCTAAAAAATCTTTTTAAAAATTTACTCATGGATTTTTTCGAGACAGAAAGAGAGAGAGAGAGAAACACTGATTTGTTGTTCCACTTATTTGTGCATCCAGTGGTTGATTCTCTATGTGCTCTGACTGGGGACCACACCCACAACCTTGCCGCGTGGGGATGATGCTCTAACCAACTGAGCTACCTGGCTAGGCCCGTAAAAATCTTACTATACTGAATATTATGTCCTCTTATATATTTTGCCAATATAATGTATATAAATTATTTTCTTGCATATTCAATGTATCTGCATGTATATTTGTATATTTCTACATTCCATACTTTCAAAATTTTATTTTATATTGTTTTAATATCTAGTATAGTGATCCATATTTATCAGTCTTCTCTTT
>PVKM010008953.1:0-37900 GCA_004027735.1 Carollia perspicillata | reverse complement strand
CAACAAAAAACATGTATTTGGAACATAATCGTGTCTTGTCCTCCTTGTGTTTTTAATTCATAGTCGAGGGGTGTGTGCTTAGAATAATATTGAGGACCATATTTCACAAATATAAATCTACCTTAAAATTGGAGGCCTCACTGTGTTGTTTCTAGATTGTCTACAGCAAACTTCCCTGCTCCCATGAATTAATTTTATTTCAGCTCTCAGTAAAAGGCGCTGCCTCAGACTTGATCTTTTTTGTTGCCTCTGAGAAACCTACATGAAGTCTCCCTGCTGGGTTTAATAGAACAAACACAACGGACTGACCTTCCTTTTCTCCTGTGTTCTTTTGTGGCGTTGGTGTTCTTTTGTGCTGTTCTATTTGTTGCTGTCTGAAGTGCATCTGGGTTGTGAGATAGGGGATTTTGATTGCAATTGGCATTGATTTTTGAATGTATTCACTGACTTTATAACTTGTAGTGGCTGCCTCAGATGAGGTCCTCCAAAGTTTATTGTTGTTGTTGTTGTTTGTTTTGTTTTGTCAGCTTTTCTTCCATTGTTATAGGGATTTGAGCTGGTCCCTATCTTGATAATCTCTAGCTTTTCCCTTCTTGATTTATAAAGTCATTTGATTTTAGGAAATGTTACCTTTCTTTAATGCTCAAGGAAAAGAACAGTGGATTTCAGCCATGTGCCATTGTAATGATTCGGTACATGTGTGCATACCTGCTGTGTGTGTGTCTGTGTGTTTACATATGCATAATACATACGTTTAAATATAAGGAATACTGCCCTGGCTGGTGTAGCTACTGGATTGAACGCAGGCTGTGAACCAAGGGGTCGCCGGTTAGATTCCCAGTCAGGGCACGTGCCTGGGTTGCAGGCGAGGTCTCCAGTGGGGGCCACGTGAGAGGCAACCACACATTCATGTTTCTCTCCCTCTCTTTCTCCCTCCCTTCTCTCTAAAAATAAATAAATAAAACTCTTCTTTAAAATAAATAAATAAACACAAGGAATGCATGTATGGAAAAAATAATGACGAAAGGAGGTGAGTGAGGTTATTTTTTGTCCTCAGCATCAATAATATTAAACGTACTATGAAGATTAAAGATTGCCCACTGCTTTTACATGGTGTTATCAAATTAAGCATTAGATTAAATTTATCATGGAAACGACCCAAAGGAGATTTTCTCCCACTGAGTTGAGTGGGATTGATTGGACAGAGGCAGTGTTTGTCGGATTTCCCTGATTTTTCCTCTGTAGCACAACATCAAATTATTTCTTTTTATTAGCACAATCATTTAGAATGAAAAAGGGCTTGGGACAAATGGCATCTTATCAATATATCTCCTAGTGACAGTTTGACATAACCAATTGCATATACACACATTGAAGCCTCCAATGTCATTTGTATGAAAGCTGACAGAAGAGATGTTCAGATAGTATGAGAAGACACTCTTATTATTCCTCTTTTAGGTGTACACTGTTATATTTTACACAGGGTAAGATTCCAGTCTACTCTAAGTTAGTCAAGTCTCCCTACATCATGGTGTTTACTTTGGTTCCAATGTTTTGCGGGGATGTGTTCAGGGGAAATACTCGTGAGCAACAGAATTCGGTTTTATAAGATGGAATTCTGTTTTGAGATAGTAAAACTAGGGCATGGTCCCAATAATAAATGAGGTATTTATTTTTGCAAGTAAACATGTATTCATTTCTTCCATGATATAAGTCAAATCTCTTAGGAGTGACTCAAATAGAAATGAGACTGGTTCTCAGCCCTGATTTAAATCTATTTGAAAATTGAAAGGGCACCCATTCTAAGAATTTTATTGTCAATAACATTATAAGATTTGGAGAAATATTTGTATCTTGGGATTTGTATTGATTGTTACTTTACGGTCCACATACAAACCACTGCTACTTAATATAGCATCAACAAAGCATCCGTTCATTGCCTTGCACTCTATCACATTTTTCTCTCTAATACATAACTCCATGGACCAATTAACCCTCACAGAAATGTGTTGGGAACCGCTCTGCCTGGTTTCAGGAGTTGTAACCGCGCCCCCTCAACCCCCGCCACCACCCCCACCATGGCTAAGGCTGAGTGAGTGACCTTTTGACTGCGAGCCACTAAGGACACAAAGCTTATCTCCCTGGCAGGAGCGTGCTTCTGCTTCATCCATCTCTAACCCCCAATGCTTGGTTGCTTAGTCAATGACAGGTAAGACCCCTCAGAGCGGGGGGCAACCTAAGCCAACATGATCACTTGGGAGGCCCTCAAGGAAGGACTCGGGGGTCTGCAGCAAAGAGGGGGTGATGCACCCTTGCTCCCTGGCTGTTCTGACATAGCCTGAGTCCTCATTCTGTCTGCAAGAAGTCTCCTAATTTCTTGGCTGCCTTACTTCCCCTGCCTGCCTTAAGCTTGAGACAATGCTGGTGGTGGGTCCCACCTTGTGCTGGAAACGAACGGCAGGTTCCTAGGGCAATCAGGCCTAACAAAGAATGTGTAAAATCCTGTGAAACCTGCTTTGTTTAGAATTCTCTCAATGAAATGATAAGGGTCCAAGAGTGAAGTGAGTTTGTTCCTCCAAGTTTTATGGCTCTTTAGCTATCTGACCCTGACTTAAAATAGGCCCTCAGAATTCTTTGTTATCTATTGTTTGACCCTTACTGCCTGACAGTGATTGATGAGCCGCACCTGTATTCCTGTGTGTTACGAACCCAATAAATACCACTGAGATAAGGACTGGGGGCCCTTCTCCTTTGAGAGATGGCCACCTTTCCTCCCCAAGCAGATCTTGTCTTGGTAGCATTATTTTCATCCGTGACGGCCGGGTGGGCTCTGCGGGCGGAGCCCCCCCACAGAAGTGGATGCAGTTAGTACAACCTTCCATCTCTTGCCAAATATGGGGATGAAAATCTCGGGGCTCAGTTTAAAAAAGGAAACGAGACAATGTGTTTCAGTAAACAAACGGGAGCTTACTATGCAGGGTCATACCAAATTATACCTTCGGAGAGATGAGGCAGTGGAGTCCTCAAGTTTTTTTAATATGGTGATTAAAAGAATTATTTGCCAAGGGTTGGTACCTGACACTCGGAAAACATTTAAAGTTGAGAAAACAAAGACCTTCTGAAATCATTTCAGCTCAAGGTGATAATCAACCAGTTTGTGATTATTAAGGTGGCGCTATTACAACAAAGGATGATTCTAGATGCTATAAAAAGTGGAATAAAAATGATGCTACAGTATTATTAAAGTGTATACTTTGCAAAGTTAGTAGGCATTTTAGAAATTAAAAATTTTGTTCTGGCAAACCCTAGTATAAATAGAATCTATTTTTTCCTAAATGTGGGGCATTGTATTTTGCATGAATATATACATTATAGATTTTCAAGAGGAGCTTGTAAGAATTATAGTCTCCAAATTTGTTTAACCATGGCTCATCTCTGCCTTCTTTCTAGGAATAAATAGTCTAATATCATATGTAAATCGCTTTATCTGACCGTAGTCTGTATTAATTATAAAAGAAACAACAAAATAAATCATTTTTGTTTGCCAAAATTACATAATGGTTTATGATCCCTGATCACTTTTATTGAATGCATAAAAATTACTTATAAAAATATCCCGATAGTAAATTACAAGTCTCCATTTCTATATGCCTAATGTTTATAAAATCTACTGCAATTTATCCGCACAGATTTCCATTTTGTTCCTCTGCCAAGTAAAATGTGATCTCCCCCAGTGTTTAATAGCTATATTTACCTTAGGTTGGTGCATTGAAGGCTATGCACTTGCATCTCTTTACTGGTTTATGTGATGTACCATTAAGACTTGGCAACAGTACGTGCTTTCTCACTGCCCCCATCCCCAAGCCAATTGCATCCCAAACTGCCTTTCTCCACATTGTGCAAAAATGGTGCTTTGGATGATCATGTATATGCTCTAAGAATACACAGACTTGGACAAAATCAACTATCCAAATAAACAAAACCCAGAAAAGCAAACAAAGAAAAAAACAAAAAAGCAAACAAAGCAAAAGCCAAAAAAGCAAGGATGCTAGACTCGGAGCATCCTCCTCTCTCTCAAAGCAGCTTCATGCCAGGGCGATCACATTTACCTCCACGGGCAAATCTCGTGGTTATACTTTCTTTTTACTGCTTCCAGGACATACTAAGAATGGATCCAGGTTTTTGTTAGATTTTGCATCTACTTGAAGGTGGTCCTATTCTTATAAACAAAGACAACCCAGCTTGAATTAGATGATGATATAAGAAAAGCATATTGGAAAGATAATTTGATATCTCATGTATTTGAAAGTGCAAAAAATATTGAAAGAGAATAAAAATCCTTTTTTTTTGATTCTTTAATGCATTAAGAAAGAAAGTTGATTCAAGATGTGAAGCCCTATTTTGCAGGAGATTGGCGAGAGGTTGTAAACTGGGATTCCAAAAGCACCAAATCTCTCCGCATTAACACAAAATTAGAGACAGATTTCATTGGAGAGGGAATATATGAAAGAGAAAAGGGATCAATCAAGAGAGAAGGTTAAAATGGAAACTGTCCGGATGGTCAGTAAAGAAAAAAGGGAAGAAAGAGTGTAGGCTGACAGGGGATAAAAAGGAACTACAGAGAAAACACAAATATGATTAAAAGGATTTATACATCATCCCTGCAGGTCCGATGTGGTAAACATCCTTCTCAAACGTTTCTCCCCTGGAAATGTTGAAACATCTATTTTTCTTGCGTGTGGTACAGAGTTGTAACTACTTGGTGAACATGCCTGTGATGGAGAGGAAGTTGGGTAACAACCTCGGCAAGACAGGGGCACTGCATCTAGGGTTTGAATGATGCTTGAATACCCGACCCCGTACTGGGTCTACATGCCCACTGTCTCACTGTCCACTAAAGACTCCAGCACAAAAGAGAAGGACGGAGAGCACGTTGCCTCACCCTCATCTCAAGGACTTAGTGATACATAGGGACCGACTCTGTCTGCTGAGCTCTGAATGTTTGTGCCCCTTCACCATTTACGTGTCGGAACCCTACTCCCCAAAGATGGAGCTCTGAGGAGCTGGGGTGTTGGGACAGTGCTTGGCTCATGAGGGTGGAGTTGCAGGTGCAGGATTCCTGTTCTTATCAAAGAGATCTCTCAGGGCTCCCTGGTCCCTTCCACCATGTGTGGCAAAACAAGAAGTCGGCTGACCACAACTCCAAAGAAGCCTCCAACAGAACCCCAAATGCTGGTGCCTTGCTCTTGGATTTCCGACCTCCAGAACTTGAGCTATTATGAGCCGCCCAGTCTGTGGTATTTTTACGGCAGCCCTAAGGGACTGAGACAAAGACTCGGGTCTCTTTGAAAGAACGAGAGAGGGCATTTGTCTGCCTAGTAGAGAAACAAACAGAACAGCATGCTATGCATATTGTAACAGGTGATTCGATTTATATAGAATAGGAAACACTCTACATACCGTATTAAATCGTTGTTATATGCATCTAGAAGGCAAACTAAAGTATTCAGGAAAATATCAAAGAGCATTCATCAAATATTTATTGAGCCCTTGCTGTCTTCGAGTGTGAGAGCTGTCTCTAGGAGCTCCAGCAGACAACGGAACGCTCATATTTCTTACAAACTCTGCTGCATCTCATCCCTCTGGAGGGTTCTGGTGGACAGGCCGTCCTTCCTGAGCCCGTTAATGGCTACAGTTTACATCGTCGCGGACTTATTCTATCCTCCCCCACTCGCAGACTCTGCCGAGCCTTTCCACTTCATTTCCCTCCAACGTTCCTTTTTTGTTGTTGTTGTTCTTTATTGTAGTCCATGATCACAATATTCCTTTGAATTGTACTAGAATTGGGGAGGTCAGGAGGAGAAGGAGAAGAGTCTGACAGCACTACACTAAGTGAAAGACACCATTCACAAAAGGCACATACTGTATGGTTTCATGTATGTAAAATGCCTGGACCAGGCGCAGTTGTGAGTTTGCCAAGTTTCCAGAGGCAAACAGCCCAGGGTGGGGTATGGGAGCATGGAGGGTGACTGCTAATTGGTACTGGATTTGTCTGGGGGACAATAAAAATGTTTTCAATTTAGATTGTGGTGATAGTTACAGTTTGAATATCCTGAAATCCAATGAATTGAAAATAATGCCAATGACTATTTTGAAACTGGATTTAAAAACTGAAAGTGAGCCCTAGCTGGTATAGCTCAATGGATTGAGTGCGGGCCTGCAAGTTAGAGGATCACGGTTCAATTCCCAGTCAGGGCACATGCCTGGGTTGCAGGCCAGTTCCCAGCAGGGGACGCACGAGAGGCAACCACACATTGATGTTTCTCTCCCTCTCTCTTTCCCTTCCTCCTCTAAAGATAAATAAATAAAATTAAAAAAAAAAAAACGAAGTGTACAGACTTTTCAAGTTTTTTTTTCAGTGGAAAAAAATCTATAATTATAGATTACTCTTCCTAACGGTTTGAGCATCAAGTCAAAATATAAGCATTTTGTAACAGAGATAGTGCGGATGCATATTTTTGTGATACCCTTCTATATTTCCCTTAGCTGTTCATTTTGATGTATATTTTATCTGATTTCAAATAAATAAATACAGTATTTATTGCACCAACTGGTCAATGCATCTTGAAGTAGCAATTCTAAAAAATGTGCTTCTCAAAATTAGTTCAAACACAGTATTTGAATAGCCTGTCATCGTTCACATAAATGGTTGGTAACTTCCCCAGCAGTTTTCAGATATTCATGTTGAATACGGCTTATGGTACTCTAAACACTAATCAAAGAAAACAAACTTTAAATTCTTTTCACTGAAAATTGCATACTATGAAATTTCACATTGTAGTCCTACGTTTTTCTTATGCTTACAACGTAAACGTAAGGCTTTGTGGTCTTGTATTCACCGTGATGCAATTATTAGTTGACTACCACATACAGCCAGTTAGAATGACTTTTCAATTTTAATAAGAAAAGAAAAATTTGGAGGCGTTAGCCTATGTGTTACTCATTGCACTGCTCTTTGGAAGATAACTACAGTGTATGACTCGGAGCCCCGAGACATGTTGTTTCCCAGTCACTTCCTATCAGGTGAGGATCGCTGTGCCGTGCACGTTACCACACTGCACTCAGAATGGTGCAGAGCTCCCTGGGAAGCCGACGTTCGCAGGTGTCCCCATTGCCACGGGCGTCTTACCTTTGTCTCGGCAGACTGATGAACGGTTGCTTCTGACACCTCTTGCTAAGGCTAAAGAGCTTGTGCACGATTTTCTGCGCCTTGAGGAAGAGCTGCTTCATGCTGTTCTCCAGTTGTTCGTATCGGCGCTGGAAATTAGAATCCATTGTCCACAAGTGCATGATGGTGGAGGTGTTGAGGAAGTAGTTCGTGGGCAGCCTTTTCATAAAGAACTTGAATTCATCTGGAAGGAAATTGTCAAAACCCAATACTTTAATTATCAACAGTCACCTCCCTTTTTCTCCAAAACATATTTCACATATTAGTATAAAAAAATAAATGCATACAATCTATTATTTGTGAGCTGTAAATTAATTGAAAAAATTGTGTGCTTTAATAATATTTCTCTCCTTGGTTCCCCTTAACATTGAACTTTCAGGGAAGAAAGTAACTAAAATAATGTGTGCTGGAGCCCATAGTTTAGGCAGAAAATTTAAACTGAACTTATTTTTCCCACGTCCACCTTTTGGTGGTCTTCGAATTAGCTTTCTCCATAGGTAGTGATCATTAATTCATCCTTGATTATTGCCAATAGTATTAATGATCCTTTCCAAGTGTTTTATGTCAAGGAAATATTTTTAGAAAGCTTTATTAACTTAGTATAGAATATAGGTATATAGTATTATGAAGCACACTTCTTAATGTTTACAGAAAGATTTTTAAGGAGAAAATTGTAAGATTCAACTGTGTACTCTGATTATTCCATTTAACTAACCATCTAAAATTTGTCATGAAATAATAGTTTGAAACATAAATGTATACTAAAGAGAAAAAGTAAAACAAATTTAAAGGTCCAATATTAATTCCCATTTTTGTTTTCCTAATTATAATACCAGAAATTGTCTTTCCCCCCCCCAAATGTCTGACTAACTAACAGCAGGAACAAAAGTGGATGCTACGCAACAATAAATAATAACTGAAAAGGTCTATTAATTATCCAAAAACAAAAGATAGTTGAGGCAAAAGCTACAGGATAGGCACAACACAGCTCTCCATAAAAATAAATGAAGTTCTGGCACACGCTGCAATGCAAACAAACCTAGAAAATATGACATGAATTAAAATGAGCCAGCACAACAAGACAAACGTGGTCCAGTTCCACTTATTTGAAATATCCAGCACAGTTAAGTTCCCTGAGACGGAAAATAAATTACCAGGAAGGGTGGGAGGGGAAATGGGAAATTATTGCTACTAAATTTCTGCTTGGGGAGATGACAACTTTTTGGAAAAAAAGATAGTGCTGGTCACACAACATTGTGAATATAGTTAATGGCACAGAATTGTACAGTTAAAATGATTAAAATGGCAAATTTTCTGTTATATAAATATTTTAGCACAGTAAAGAAATTAAAATATGATATTTGAGCCTTTCCCTTATCTCCTTTTTATCAGAGGTAAATACTATATATGAGGACTCCAGACATAAATGTTTTATTGTGTTAACTTGTTGAAAGTATTATTTGGTTAGGAATATCATGTTGCAGCCATTTCTAGGTAGTGTGTGGCTGGATTAACTCGACAAGCACACACCAACATACCATGAGATGTAGAAAACGTTTCAATGGCTGGACAAGTATTATATGGCTAGTGAGAGAGATAAACTACATTTTAGTCACTTTTCTACCCATAAAAAAGATCCACTACATGCATTAAACCTCAGCCTCTCTGTGCCTTAATTTCCTCTTTTGTAAATGACATAGAAAGTTCTGGATGATAATCTCATGGCACTTTAAAAGTCTATGATGTTTTATGAACAGTTGTTTGAAATTCCCACATAGTTAATTTGAAATATCCAATTCAAAAACAGTATTTTCTAATGTCATCATAGCTGTTATTACTATTAGTATTCAACTGAATTTGGACAAGGTGTGTTAGTAATTGTTCCTTGTATGCAGGCCGAACTCTTACAGTTTTGTAAAACTACAAGATTAGCATTAACACTTTCTAAAATATGTCATTTCTTTCCTTAGAACTAAACCATATTAATTCAAACACAGATTTAGAGCAATTAATTTATATTTATTTCATGTGTTAGGGCTATTTTGATAGATCCAAACTATTTCACTAATACTAGAAATACGCAACTTGTTAACATCACTGAAAATTATATTCATGGATATTAGGGTTATTATTTCATCTACAACAAATAAATACAGAGCCCTGGCATCTCTTGGCCACTGCAGGTATAGACTTTTACTAGGAGAAGGGAAAATAAAACAAAAGAAAATGTAACGTTTCATAGCAAATAATTATAAACAAAGATGCTTGAGGATACATCCATTTGAAATGCTTCAAATCATTTTTTTAAGTAAGCAGGGTCTAAATAAGAAATCCATTTTAGAATTCCAATTTCACAGTCCCCTTTGTTTTGTTTGGTCCCATGGGTCTCCTCTGAGAGACCCTCTTCAGAACGAAGGAGCCGGCGTACAGAACTAGGAGCATCCCTGGGGCCGACCGCCAGCAGAAGCCCCTGGCTTCAAACGCAGGTCCTTCATTCCACTGCCATCCTCGACTTGAACACTTTGGACAAGGCTTTATTGTTTCATGGGCACGCATATTTCAGTTCTCTCCATTGTTTGTTACAATGCTATTCTCGAAGCCTCCAAATCAGTAAATTATATTCCAGTTAAAGGAGAGCTTAAAATGGAATTTAATTTTACCAAAGCATACATAATTGTGTCAGCTGAAAACTGTCACTATGTAATTTCTAAGAAACACTGTTTTAACAGAACACTCGAATAATTACTTCATTATGAACTCATTAAGAGTCACCGCGGACAGACACCCAACCCATCCATCGGACACCTGTTGTGCGCCGAACACACAGATGTTTCGGTCTGTGCAAGTGAATACGAATAAGCCTTTCATCTCACTTTTCAAAAATGGCAAATGACTTGAAATATTTGTAAGCGTTAAAATAACATCTTCGGTGTCTGAAATGCATTCCACTTAGAAGTCAACAGAATTCCCAGAAAGATTCCTGTGGAGACTTTTTCCCCCTCTCACCTGTGGCCATTGGTAAAATTCCCATTCGTAGAATATAAAAATAAAGTGCAAATGACACTAGCATTATAAGTTTAGTGTGGTACAACACTACTAACAGAACACACAATGAATAGTGGATGCCACACAACATCTTATGCTACGATAATTACCTAGCCAGGTAGAAGACAAAGTACTCTCGTTTTTCTTTTTCTGTTTTTTCTTCATCTAGTATCGCTTTTCAAATAGCAAATAAATTTTGACTAGCCATGCTTTGTGGGGAGAATACAGCTTTAAAAGAAAACAAAGTAATCTCGCTCAATCTGGAAATATGCGTTTAAGTGTGTATTAATTGAACACGTTTGCCCTATAGTCTTGAGGACTACAGAGAAAATAATGCCAATCACAGTAATAAAATAGTAATAAACATCCTCTGTGCTGGTGGAAAGTTATAGTCACTCAGTCACCTTAACAAAACGAATTCACAAGCAGCACACAACACTGCAAAGGGAAATGGGTGATATTGATGAGTTCTGTGGGGGCAAGGAATCAGGCCGGGTGGAACCTCCCCACGAGTGACAGAAGCCCAGTGGGCACCAAGCTGACTCTCAACACTGCTACTGCCTCTCCATTCAAAATAAACTATTTTTGAAAATAGCTGAACAAGTTTTGTTGCTCCTCCCCCCACTTTTCTCCTGATAGAAACTCTAGTTAACACCTGATATCTAATTGCCTATTTTTTAAAGTAATGATCTGTCCCAATTAAAGTGAGTTCCTACTTTGGGCAGGAACACTTTTAAGTGCTTTAAACATTAATTCAGTTCCCCCAGTAACCCTTCATGCAAATTGCATTGGAGTAGTTTTGCATGTAGAATGCAAATTATCTCTAGTTTCATAACTCGAATGTCAGCAAAAAATATTAATACTAATGTGTTTACATAGTGATCGCATGCAACTATATAATCTGTACGCCCTTTATTTTCATGCTTCACAGTGAATTTAATGGGTAAGTGTGGAGAACTGAATGAACATTTCCAAGGCGAAAAGGAAGCAGCCATAAATACATGTATGCTGATCGTGTCTCAGCCTCTGTTAATGAGCACGGAGTGCACGGACCGATGTGGCTGATCACGTATTTCCAAATGTTCAGCATCTCTCGCCAGTACTGCTCTAGCATGTATTTTTCAAAGATGTTCTAGAGTATTCTAATGCTTTGAAGACGTGGAATATAACTCCCTTAAAAGTATAGAACAGTAATCAGGTAAAATTTTTTTATTATTTAGAAATAATTTCTTAAGATAAAAGTCCACCAAAGTAATTCAAAAGAGAAGCTAGTTTCTTTACAACATAAGACTATGAGGAGGACAACTGAGGTGGAAACCAGTGCCTGTATGGTTTTCATTCATTCATATGAATGTGTTATTTTATTGAAATTGAAATAAGTCTTGTGAATCCCCATAAAAACATTACATACATTTAAGCAAATAGACATTTAAAATAAGATAATATTACTAATGCTCCTCCACTACAATGGGGTTGCATACCAATAAACCCATCCTAATTGGAAACTATTGTTAAGTTTAAAATATCTGAAATTGAGAATTAGTTTAATACACCTAACCAACCAAAGACCAGGGCTTAGCACCGCCCATCTCAAACAAGCTCAGAACACTGACATTAGCCTACAGTCATCCTGAGCGTCATCGCAAGAGGAAATGCCTTCCTCTTCTCACCAGAAGCAGGAGACACAGATGGGCGTTTTGTAGATAGGATGGACATGAAAACGCAAAATAAAATGTCAAGCGAACACTGCCAGCACAGTTCACTGTAGAGTATTGGTTGTTACCATTCTGATGACTGGTGCACATTATAATTTTCCCCCCAATCAATGAGCATCTTTACACAATCAAAGAATCTTCCCAGTAGAAATGACAATGCAATATGGGAGATAACTTTATTGGTATTAAAGCATACCGACAGTCTTACTATAATAACAAAATGTTGTACAGTATCTAAAAAACAGGTAAACACAGATGCATGGCATCTTAAGATAGAAGGAGATAATAGGCAAAAAAATGTGTTGGTATGTCTGAAAAATCTATGCAAATGTTTGTTTTTAAGCAGAAGGGATAATCATTTCTGATAATGTAATACTACCAATCTAACACCTGCAGACTTATTTCTCCTCTTATGTTTGTGAACATAGGATTTTCTGAAGTAATACATGTTAGTAACAACACTCTAGAAACATAAAATTTCTGTAAGCAATAAACTAAAAAACACTACTTCCTTATACTGAAGTCCTGTGGCCTTATCTATACATGAATACATAGCAAACATATTCTGTTTCTACAGCTAGATTTTTCTAAAGATTGTAAGATTTTTTATTAATTTGTTTGCTTGCTTGTTTATTTAGTCTATAATACATTTATACTTATCCTAATTACTACCTCCAAAGCTGACAATTAAACATCAAACTACATCTGATAGGGGAACTCCAGACTTAAAGATTTACCCTTAGTTGATAGGCTTAACTGATTAATTTGGTAGGACGGGCTATTCCAGGAACTGGAATGCAGGACCTGGGTGAGTTCCAGGAAGTCCTGGAGGTCAACAAGCAATTCACCCTTTGTGCCCTAGGAGGTCTGCACCTGATGGAAATGGTATCTGAGTTGTTGACTGACAGATAAAAAGTACTTGGAAACCCTCTTCCCACAGAAGCTCTAATCCAATTAAACTTTTTTCTAACACCTTACCTACCCTTTCTTCTCCTTATAAAAACATCGGCTTGAGGTGAGGTATTAGGATGGTTTTGGAGGGTACATAGCATCTGAATAAAGTGCCCATAAAGATTCAATCCTTGTCTCTACTTACTGGTTCTGGTAGTGATAGGCAGCATGAATGTCAACTTTTCTGGTTTCACCTCTACCACTGACCTTCGAAGCTTTGCCCAACTAGAATACTCTCTAAAAAGCTATTTCTTATTCCTTATGAGCCTCAGTTTCCCAGAAGATAGTATGGATTCTTCTATCTTCTAGTTTTTAGTGGCAAAGATTTGCCTAAACAAATAAATTAACTGCGAATCTTGACACTACAGCAATGTTGGCCTTAATTAGGTGAGAAAAAATTGACAAACAAGTGGGAATGTGAGCGGGAAGGGCTGACGGAAAGGAAAGTCCTGAGAGAAAATCCTGTCTTGAAAGGGCAGAAAGGAAGCAAAGGCTGGGCTGCAAATCTGACCCTCGAGCAAGTGCCACTAGTACACAAATTTTGACCCGCTCCATATTCCTGAGTGGAATTGGTTGACTTTGACTTTTACAGTTTTCCCTTCTCCCAAACATTTCTAAGGGATCATTTGAATGATTTGTATCAGCAGAGAATTTTCTCGACTTCTCCATTAAATGATCGATACGGCTTTGGCCACGTAGCAATGCAAGTCTATTTAGACCATTCTATAAGCCATGAACGTAGAGTTTATACTGATATTGACAAAATACTATAATGCTGCCCAAAGTAAATGGCAATCTTGTTCAATTGCCTGTGAACTGGCTGATTTTATAAGGCCACAAAGTGATGGGCACCCAGGGGCATAAATCACAAACCCATCCTGATTCCTTAGAAGCTGCCTAGAAATGAATTGTGTTTTTCCTGTTTTCCTTTTCTCTGAAACATACACCACATTTTTTCTCTTAAAATACTTTAACATAGTAGACCAATTAATCTGTCCTCCATTGTATTGCCTTGTTTGAGAAATCACCCAAACAGAGCTTTATCTCTAAGCATGAAATCTGCAAGGCTGGGGTCCTCCCTCCCCCAGTGCCCTTACAGAATAGATGCACTGTCTAAGCTACGAGCTGCACCCACTCAGAGTCGGCATCTTAAGCTGTTGGTTCAATAACAGAAAAGATGCCTTGAGCTATTTCTTAGGAGGTGGTGATTACAGAGGTAATTGTAGTGTTTAGTGCAATCTCGTGTTCATTGCAGTTAGCGGTGATGAGCTCATTAAAAAAATCTTATGCAAGTTTTTAGCATACTTTGTCCTGCCTATGTAACAGAAGAGTATGCTTCTCCAGCTTTCCTGGCGATTCTATGTGTTACCCAATATTGTTAAATGGATTTCTTAGCAGGTTAGGTCAGAGAGAGCCTGCCGTTCATACTGGGCAGGAAGAGACCTGGGCTGATAGAGGTACTGCTACCAGAAATGTTTGGCAACAGTCTCTGTGGACAACTTGTTAGTTTCTCGGACTAGTTGGGGAGAACAAAGCTTTTTAAGTCCATGCAGTGTTAAGGGGTGGAACTTGGCAGAAATACCACCCGTGCTCATCTAGAAGGAAGAGCTGCTGGTAGAAATGGCATGCGGGGACTGTGCCTACACCCAACTGAATAAAGAACGTGAAAGACTGAGGGTGAGCGGCTTACTACAAATAGATGGCTTAAGAGCCGAAATTCCTACACTTCCTTCTCAAAGCACAGAATGCACGCTAGAAACTTTCACAGACTGAGCTGAAGAAATCATCTATTACTTCTAGCTGAAGGGCTTCAAAACAAACTGGTCCCACGTTTGAATTTAAACTCCTGCCAGATGTTGTTACAGTTAGAAGTAAAATGCAAATTGGGAAGACACGGGGACCTGGGAACAGGAAGACAGATAAATGGGAAGACCGGGATTAACTCAGAGTAATGGGAAGCATTAATCATGCTTACTTTCCCCGCCTCCAGGAATAGAACCTCCTGAACCCTGCCATGCTTTCTGTCATTGTAACGGTCTTCATCAAAAGGATGACCTTCATTGAGAAGCCAGTGTCTGTCATACCTCACTTCCATCACCTGCCATGCCCAAGGGGAGTTTATTGAAAATATTCTAAGGTAAGGCTGATTTTTCAATAGGCTTTGAAGAATTCACTCATTTTTTTGTTGGAGAAAGAACATTAAATGCCTTGGTACAAAGAATGCCTGCCAGAATCTCTGAGGAACACTGTTGGCTGTTTTCGGCAGACTAGGAGCACCAGTCAGTGTGGAGTCTGTGTGAAGTCAGGCGAACTGTCTGATTTCCATGAGGATGCAATTACCACTCTGCTACTGAGGCAAGTAGCAGCCGCTGACCATCAGAGGCACAGCGGACACATGTATCCTAATAGACAACAGGCCCAGTGAGCTCCTTAGATGGTCTGAGCTGAAGAAACCTTAGTGTATTAACCAGATCACGGTCCTAGGGACTTAGGTATGGAAGCCATACCCTGATGTCTGTCCTATTTAACTTGTATAATTAAAAACATGTATAGTCTGGCAACCAACGCCTGACTTGAGTCATCCTGAGAAAGAACATTACCCTATCACATTCTGAATCATTTCAAAGATGCAGAAGGCCTGTATCAAAGCTTACGTAGGGGAAATCCTTCTTCCGCATTGTAAATGAATTGCTAGGACTCGTGAATGCCAGACTATTCCATTACTTAGAGTGTGCTGGTATAGAAATAAGAGAAAATTGAGTTTTCTCTGAATCCCCCTCAACTTAGGTCTACTGAAACCCTAACCCATGCCATACTTATTTTCCAAGGCCTGATCTAATTAATGAGAAGAGAAGATTATTGGCTCCCTAACCTGTCGTAAAGTGTGATCCATGAAAGTAAGAAGGATAACATGAAGCTACCTCCTCCAACCCAAAGACTAAATCCAAAGTGAGATTGCTTGTTGTTTAGGCTTGCAGGCATTAGCGGTCCACTGAACACCGAAACGTGTGAAGATAGTACTCACATCCCGTGTCCAATTAACTCACCATGCTGGTCATAGCTTAGTCATGGAGTGACTTCAAGTAAAGGACTGTTGCCAATGTGGGCTCCCAGTACGAGGAGGAATAAAGCTTCCTCTGTGACACAAATGGCTTCCTCTGTCATTGCGAACAAAGACTATTACTTGCAAGTAATTACTCGTAGTAGTAATATAGTAATTACTATATTACTTGCAAGTAGTTTTCTTTCATGTGTCCAATACCCCGAGGTTGCGGGTTCGGTCCCGGTCAGGGCACATACAAGAATCGACCAATGAATTCATAAGTAGCTGGGGCAACAAATCGATGTCTCTCTCTCTCCGCATTCTTCTCTCTCTAAAACCAATTAGTCAGCCACCTGTCAATCAAGAGACTTGAACATTCCCATGTCACTCTCGGGAACCACTTCTCAGTCGCTGTGCTAGGATTTATTTCATGGGAACGTAGACTGCGTTCCCAGGCCACACAACTTGTTTCATTAATGACGTCCTACTGAAAAGACATGGGAAGACACGAGTGGTAGGTATCCTGGCTGCGGCTGACACCTGAGTGCATAAATCTTCTGAAAGGTCAAGTGAAGCCCCTGATGTCCGAGGGAAGCTCCTGAGAGTTCGATCATCCCGAGCACGTCTGCATAGTCTCTCGTTCAGCTCACCTCCATTACAAATCTCAGAAGGCGCATCAGATCAATTATCCGATAACGTTATTGAAAGCGATGACTTCGGGGAAACGCGCTGAGGGCTCAGGTGTGCCCGCTGCAGATTCACTGGCTCCTGGACATCCTCGAGACACGGCTCTTGCCTGTGATTTAGGGATCGTTTCTGGCATGGCCTCTGCCGATTCTGTGACCTTGTCGTTAAACATACTCCTTCTCTACCGCAGTCAGATTCTATTCTTGCAAAAGTGCTGACTGACATGGAGCTAATTGGGGCCTCAAAGGTAATTATGGTCTGGAGTTCACAAGAGCACAGCCAATATTTATTGAGTGTCTACTGTGGGCCAATCACTGTGCTAGTTAAGTGTTAAAACTACGATAAAAATCATTATTACAGTGATAATAGTACTATCTTCCTAGGTTTTCTCTGTAGATTAGGTAATCACCAGGAAAACAGAATAAAATGATTTGTACGTAATTAGCAATAAATAAATGCTAGCTATTATTTTTCTTTTTGTAATTTATTCAGTGTTTCTGTGTGGGCTGTGCTGAGCACTGTACCTGGATTCTCTCATTTACTGTTCGCAGCAGCCCGAGGAGATGTGTGCTATTATCATACTCTGCATTTTTCTAATGAGAAAGCGTGCCTTAGAAAGATTCGGCAGATTGTTCAAAGTGACACATTTATTAATTAGAGCCCAGAACAAAGCACGTCTGGAAAGAAGCATGGCTCTGACATAATTCGCATAAACTCTTTCGAGAGTTGGCAGGAAAATAAAATGATCGTCTACCCTATCTAAAAGGTGCTTTTGTTTGCTAGACTTTCCACAAACATTATCACAACCAATCTCATAATAATGGTGCAGTAGGACGGGCTAGTTTTATTGAGATTTGACGTGAAACTAATTCACATTATGGGAACATCACACAGAGCCGACTAGAGAAAGATGAGGAAAATAACAGACTCATGGAAATACAAAAGGAAAGATCATTTTATGTGTCTTAAGGGTCAGGACAATGTTATATTTTTCTTTGTATTTTCCCCTTCTAAAAGCCTAAGAGAGCACATGACACATGCTATGAATTAAGTATATATATCTTAAATGGTTTAACCAATGGACGAGATGCAGAAAGGAATGGTTGAAGCTATTGTAAATGTAAATACATATACATATATATTATATATATAATATTCAACTTGGAAAAGTAGAATTGAGTTTAGTCATATAAAATAGGAAGCTAAAAGTGACTCATGTGGGGAAAATGTTGACATGAGATACATGTTACAGTTCTAAGCCTTCTTCGTATTACTATGGGAAAAGGGAATTTGGATTGAAAGTAACCCTGCAAGATGAAAACATAGACATATTACCTTATGGACGTGAACCTGGCAAATGGGTTCCAGGTAGCGAAATTACTCTGCATGGAAACTTGAGAGTTCTGGTAATTAATCCAACTCCGCTGCAGTAGCATGTGGTCACTGCTCGTAAGCAAACTGAAAATCACATAGTCGTGATCCCAATAGGAAACACTGCATTTGGTATTTTTTTAAGTATCAAGCACTCTTCTAGTTACTTAACTCTAAATTCTACACAGTAGTTATTGCTGCTATGCTCATTATATTAAAATAATAACCATGCCTTAGAGATGCTGAGTACATTTCTCCACGTGTGAAGCCTTGTCATAATATCTAGAGAAAAACTGCTGAACACATAAGCAATATGTGAGAAGCCTCTGAGATCAAGCTCATTGGAAAGCAGGTATCAGCCATCAAACGGGATTCTAGAATATGGTCATGGGGGTAAGAAGAGACTTTACTTCATAACCCATACAGCCAGTAACATTTACACAATATAGCTTTCTCTTCCAACAGACAAACATGCCTGATACCACCCTCCATTTTCATTGAGGTCAAAGAAGTTTAGTGATCTCATAGGCACACAGGTCTACAAAAAAGTTTAATTAGTACTCAAACTCATAATTTTAATAAATTATGTAGATGCCTGATCACTCTGCTATAGCCCCAAAACTAATATAATATTTAATGTCAACTGTAATTAAAAAATAAAATAGAAAAAATTCAGTCTGGAAAGAATTTTGACCTATAATTTGTCTTTTATACTATGCTATAATTTTAAATGGCATAGACATATGTAAAAATATATAATGATTATTAAGACAATACTAGTTCACATATTAAACTATTAGAAAATATTTCTAAACAGGACAACTTTTAAAACTTTTATATGAATAAAACCACCATTTAAATGTTCAAATTGGCAAAGTTATACTTGAATTAGAAACAATCCTAAAGGTTATCTTAAGTTATTCTGACAGAGCTTATGTCAAGTATAGTGAATGCTCATTACTGTAACTGAGGATGAAAAGGAAAATGTGGGAACAACTGCTCCCCAACTTCTCATCATGAGGGCACTAGACAGCCTCAGAAATTATGAGGACCCCGAAGAGCTTAAGTTTCTGTGGGGTAGGTCATAGGTGTTCACCCCATTAAACTAAATAGCTATTCATCAGTCCACGTAAAATAACAATAATCAACCCTTCTCATATCAGCCACGTATTTTTCTGAAAGCAAGTATGTTTTCTAACACAAAAACATTTTGGGACAGATTGCCATTGGTTCGCATTTTTGCTAACCCCTGTCATGTTTTGGCCGGAGAGAAAACAGCCAGGTTCGCCTATCTGCTTCTGCATTCAATCTGTTGCAATGTCACACACCATGTAGTTCCTCGACTTCTGCACTGCACACTCATGAGAGAATGAAAGTGAGGAAGGAAGGATGATACCTCAATACGTCACAGCGACAGGCTTCTCTTCTGGGCCTCCTGACGGCATCTCAGGAGCCCCAGGTTTCCACTGATTCACTTTCAGACCTACCTCTCTAGGATTGCTACGCCTACAAACTGCAACGTTCAAAGTGTGTATACTAAGCAGCAAATGCATATAATGTGAAGCTAATGCCTAAAATGGCTCTATAGTTTTATATGTAATAACAAACTAAAATATTTTAAGACTGTAATAATAATAACAAGAGGACCCATGTGCTATGTGCTTATATCAGGAAAAGATGGTGTGCTATTTATTTGAAGGCGTGGGAATTTGAGGTGTTCGTTCCCCAAGAATTTAACATGTAATAATTTAATTTTCAAATCATCTAAACACAATGAAGAGAAAAAATATCATGTTAGTTTGAGCTTCACAGTTGTTTCATGCTTTCGGTAATCTTCCCCCTTTTCATTCTTCATATATTATCTTGGAATTTCATGGGGCATGGAAACAAAATTGAGACAGTTATCATTCGATCGTCTTTTCTGAAATGCGCTGCCAAGTTTCAAAATTGGAGCATCGTATTTATTTGATTTGCTACAGTGGTGAGCTGCTATGACCACAGCGCTGAAAATCACCATTGCTATTCTTCGAGGAGAACTCTGAGAGCCAGTCGTAAAAGATACAAATGACACGGTATGGTCTGAGGGGCTGGTGCTCTTGTAGGGACCTGGCATTGTGTAGAAGAAAAGTGGCCGAATAATAAAATCATAGCAATATTACTTCTTTCTCACAACAATATTTTCAATACTAATCTAAGCAATAAAAGTAATAGCAGGTCTAACACCACTGGCAATATTAAATTGAAATAGCGAATTGCAAAGCTAGTGAAATTGTTATCAGAGGGATTGATCTACAATGGAACCAATATTTCAAGCTCCCAAATAAATGTTCAATATACCGATGCTTCACTCTTGTGTGAACATTATGATAGTGATTTACCAAAAATATATTACTTAAAAATATCTTGCCATCATTCATATGCTGGGGTAGAACGCAAAGAACTCAAATGAAAATACACTTATCTTTATGTTCCAATGGACTTCAGTTGTGCACAATCCATTACTTAACTCATCCTAAAACAAGTAAACAACCAAAAAAGAGCTAGACTCAATTTCAAGGAGTGTTTATTTTATAGGAACCCATAGAAACATTAGACCTTCGCCAGAAATGTTGCTTCTCTGCACAAATGTAGTCAAAATAGTTGAGAAAGGTCTTCAAACTCACCATATATTACAAAGTGTACTTTTCTTAAACTCTACTATATATTAAGAAACATAAAAAAAGATTACTTTTAAAGAATACTGAGACCATAAATGGAAATCTATGTATTTATTTACCATCAACCTATCATCCATCTATCTATCTATCTATCTATCTATCTATCTATCTATCTATCTATCTATCTATCTATGTCTTACATGCCTTATAATTGTCTAGAGAGTCTACGTTTTGTAGCTATAACAAACCATTCCCCAAATCAGAGCTGCTTAAACCAACAATCTATTTCTCAGCTATGTTACTTGCCCTGTGGGTCAACATGGGGACATGCAATATGCGTTTATCTTCTTTCTTAATTCTAGTGGTCATCATCGTTACAATTGTCAGTGTTATAACCACCTGGACTCTAAAGACAGTTATTTGGTGGAATCGCCTTTCATATAAGTTAGTTGTAATATCACACTTTGCAAGTATACATGTTTTGTCAACCAAACGTCCAATGTTTTATCATTATTTATGACATCCAGGAAAGAGTGGAAATAGATCTAAGGAATTAGGTTCCAGTACTGATGCCAAAAAATCTGGCCACTGATTCTGCATCTTCCTTGCCTGCTGATGAAGATTAATCACGCCTCAGAACACCAATGATTTGCCAGCACTGTGATAGAGATTGAATTTCATTTTTCTTACAACCCCTACCCATTGCTTACAGAGTATCTATAAATGTACAGGAAACCACGATGAAGCGGAAAGAAAACAGGCTTGCTAGAAAAGAAATATTAAATTGGATAGGTTTAATGATAACCCAATATCTGAGTGATAAGAAAATTCAAGAGAACTGTACGAACTAGGAGAGAGGAAACACATGGAAATTCAGTAGATTTTACTTTGCACAAAACGACTTGAATATTTCCACGCATAAAATTTGGTTATCAGCACCACAGGAATAATGATGTAGCCTGACCTGAGCAGACATCAGTAGAATTAGATCATGGCCACCTTTCTCCCTCCTTTTATTCCGATGTCAGCATAATACTGGAAATGTCTCGGCAAAGTCTTCCCTTCATAACTTTAATAAGTAGATTCGCCAGGTGCGACACTAGCAGGAGGCGCATAATGTATTTAAGTTGGAAAATGAGGCAATTATATTTCAAAGTTCTGATTGGCTATGCGTTCATCTCCGAGCCACGAGATGAGCTGATTTCACTAGTGGCTTTCTGAGTCACCCCCTGCATTTGCACCTGCTCATTTCATTAAAACGGCAACACCTTGTCAGGGGTGCGAAGAGGATCTTGGTCACAGAAGCCGTGACAGCTTGGTCCCTCTGCTCTTCCTATTGATTACATTTCTTGACAGTCACATGGGAAGTTAATTACTAGTAGGCAATTAACACCCTTGCAAAATAATAAAGAAAACATAATTATATTGAGAACTCCCGGAGACTGTTTGTAATCTTAAATGTGATATTCCCAGGTTCCTGAACAGCTATTAGGCAACCCACACCGTGATATTCCTTTTCGTCTACTCTCCTCAACCCAGCCTGTCCCTGACGAAGAGCACTGCTTATGAAAAATCTATTTCCTTCTTCTAAAGTATTAAAAAGAATCCTGACTTTTTATCAATCTAATTAAACATTCCCCATGGAATTGCTCGATGAAAACAAGATCATATCTGCCTTGCATATAAAGCGAATCGTCTTTCTAGAAAGATAGATCTGCAGTGAGAATGACTCGGGATACCTTACCTAATATTAGTTTGTGGTCTTGTTAAATTTAATTTCTGCTTTCTCCGCTGTGGGAGGCGGCCCGGTGCGGAGACTGCAGGGGCGCCAGGCCATGCAGGGCCGGGTCCGCACTGCCCTCCAGAGCTGGGAGGGTGCCAACCGTACCCGGGACACAGCGCTCTGCTCCGTAAAGTGGAATAGTGGGCTTGATAAATTGATTTTTACTAATTTTAACCTGAATGAGCACACCTAGCAGTTAGCGCTGTATAAGGTGACAAAAAAGAAAGGAAAACAAATTAGTGGAACAACATAAATACAGGATCCGTGGCTAAGCTGCTCCTCGCGTGTGTGGGTCCCCACCCTGCCATGTCCTCTGTGTTGGCACAGTCTCATGCTTGTTTCATACACGGTATCCAGAGTTCCAGGCTGAACCCTGAGGGTTAGCAAGAGGAATAGAGGAAAAAATAGAGGAGAATGCCACTAAATCCTTTTATGTATTTTTTGATCATCACAAACCCACACGTGAAGAAAAAAGAACTGAATCTCTGAGCTATCACTTGACTTGTCAATTTTCTTCAGTAGAAAGTTGACAGAGATGGTGCCGCACTCTAGCCTCCTGATTCTGAGAGGTTATAATGACAGAGAGAACAAAGACACAAATGACTAGGAATAACATACACACCACTGTCTCCTACATTTTTTCTCAATGTCTTGAATTTATATCAAAGTACCATATTCAAAGGTCTAGACCTAAAAATATAGTTGCACAAAACACATGTCAGTGATGGCATTGGTTATGTCCAATGAGCATAACAGAAAATGTTTGGTCAACAAATGAAAGAAATGTCATTTAAAAAGGTATTTAAAAGTAAAAATTTTCAGCCCTGGCTGGTGTAGCTCAGTGGATTGAGATCAGGCCTGCGAATCAAAGGGTCGAGGTTCAATTCCCAGTCAGGGCACATGCCTGGGTTGCAGGGCAGTTCCCAGCAGGGGACACATGAGAGGCAACTACACATTGATATTTATCTCCCTCTCTCCTTCCCTTCCCCTCTAAAGATAAATAAATAAAATATTTTAAAAAACATTAAAAAAAGTAATAATTTTCAAATACATTTGTTGAACCTACTCTTTCCACCGACCCAAGTCCCCAAAACACGCTGTGACTTAAAGTGCCATGACGAAGGCCACATCTTTCTATGAAGGTGCATGATGAAATCGTCGGGACTGTGAGGCCAAAAGTTTAGGAACCATGAATGGTTCTTCTCGGTGTGTCCATGGGTCATTCATTCTGTTTCCTTTACAAACACTGTCCCTGGTGCCTTTCAAAAAAAAAATACCCATACGCTACTACTCCCTGGCACCCGTAAATGCTCTCTTCATTCAAAAACACACCTTTGCAGGCATGATTAGATCAAAGTCTTGACACTGACCTTCAGATCTGCTTCAGCTAAACTTTAGACAGGTTTCTTCTGGAATATAGGTCCCTGATATGGTCTGAATGGACCACCCCCAAACCCCTAAGTTGGAATCCCAACTCCAAAGGTGATGGTACCAGGCAATGGTGGGATTGCTTGTAAAAGAGGTATCCAAGAGTGAGGAAGTGGTCCCTCATTTGCGGACCAATGGACATCAAATCTGCTGGTGCCTGAACTTGAACTTCTCACCCTCCGCAACTGTGAGAAATAAACTTTGATTGTTTCTAAGCCACACTAATGATGATATTTTTGCTATAGCAGTCCAAATGGACTAAGACAGGCCCTGACCTCTTTTTACTTAAAGCATTTACTTTAGAAAACTTGCAGTTGTAAATTCTTTCTCTGCCCCATCCAGATGTAAATCTCACCCCAGCCTCTGGACAGGTTTACAACCCAGGAATGTCTTTCCTCAAGGACCTGGGAGCCGTCCCTTTGAAATATAACCGTCCAGAAAGATAGACCTGCTATCTCTCACCCTCTGTGGGAAGGTGCTGACCTAACTAATCACCAATTAGCAAAGACAGATGACCTAATCAAACTAACTGCCCTCCTCACCCCCGACTTGCCCTCTGCTACTTTTCCTCTGGCTCATTCCCGGGGTGAAGGTTTCTCCCATCTTTTGTTAAAGTAATGCTGAGGTCCATCTCTCCCAGTTTAATAGTCTTAACATCTTCCTTGACTTTTTAATTTCTCCTTAGCAATTGTGTCTTTGACAACACGGCCTGATTAACCTGGATGATTGAAATAGGTTCTAAAGGCCACCTTCAGGGACCCTAGAACAAAGAGGCCGAAGAAGACTCCACACAGAAGAGGAGGTGGGAGGAGACAACTGAGCCAGAGCCCGGAGGGATGCGGTCTTCAGTCCCGAAAGGCTGGCAGCAGCTGGAAGCTGGGGACAGCAAGGGTGTTCTCTCCCCTGGAGCATCCAGAGGGAGTGTGGTCCCACCGGCACCTCCATTTTCTACCTTCCTGCTGTTTGAAGCCGCAGGGTTTGTATGTATCAATCTTTTACAGCAGCCCCATGACAAGAATAGCGTGATCAGAAGACGTCGGCATCAAAACGTGTCGTTGGTTCAAGACTTATAACAATTGAACTATCATAAAAATGCTAGTGCTCCGAAAAGCATCTGAGGCGGAGGGCACTGTGATCGAGGCTGTGGCACCACAGGTTGAGGACTGCGTGTTGTTTTCATAACAAAAAGTAGGAGTGAATGAAAAGAGTCGTGTTATTTTGTTTTAGCCCAAAATGGGGAGTGTTCTCTTTCTAAGTGCTATTGTGAAAATGATAGAATTGGGATAAGCCACTTAAGCACCTGTTTTTAAGGAGACTGCTGTTTAAGTAGATGAATTCAGCTAGAGCCCTGGAGATACTCATGCAATTCACCAATTCAGGATGAACGGCATCAGTATGGATTTTTGATAAGAAAACAGCTGCTCCTCTAGAAGTAGTAGTAGCTGAAGTCTGAAGGCCAGGAGATTTGTCTGTTCTGGAAGATATGATACGCAAGGAACAGATGGCTAGCATAAATAATTAAAAAGAGCTCTCTGGTGGCTTCTTTGGGTAAAAACAATGTGTTGAACTACGTTTACAAGGTTACTTGGAACTTTCGGCATACGAATTATTTATATTTCCTTTTCGTGCTTCCTTTCAATATGTAATTTAAAAAACAAAACAAGGATTTTTATTATTTATGTGTCAGTGCTCTGGAATCAGCTCAGGCAACCGCATCACGGATGTCACGAAACAGCAACACACGAGCAGCCTCAAACCACCTCGCTCTCCAGTGGAGAACGTCTGACGCCGAGATGATGCTCGCTTGGTTCACAAATAGGTTCGCTTACACCCAGAAACGATATCCACATGTATAGCAACCAAAAACAAACAAATACCACTAGCTTCCGTGTAGCATCTCTCAGTTTACAAATATTTTCCTGCACACTTTACCTCATTTGACATTATTTAACATATGAAATCTACAATGCCACTTGAAGTCCCTTCTTCAGTTAAAAAATGACAATACTCGACCTGTGGCTTTACAATCCTACTGAGTATTTAAATCGAATGGTGACGTTTTCATATATTCCTTGTTAATTACTCTGATTTTCTTCTCTTCTTGAGAAAAGATTGAAAAACTTCCAGCCTCTGATTTTCCTTCACCTACCGTTTTGCTTCTTTCTTGTTTCATAATTCGAGCTCTTCAAAAACCGGACTTGTCGTTCCCACTCAGCTCTTCTGAAGTACATGTTGGGCTATACAGAGTCAATGCCTCTGTGTCTGTCACATGTTCTCTGTCCAAACATTGCACATCAAGTGAACGGTGGCTGACCATGGCCATGGACACGTAAAGGAGCCTTGTGTTCCAAGTCCTACAGCAGCAACTCTTTCGTGCCTTTCTCTAATGCAATCTTTTTTTAAATTCTCACCCAAGGACATTTTTTTCCAACACTTTCCAGGGTGAGAAAGGGGTGGGGAGAGCGAGAGGGAGAGAGGCAGGCATCCAGGCAAGAGAGATGCGTCCGTGGGTTGCCTCCCATTATGCCCGGACTGGGGATCTTCTGCACCCAGACTGGGGATCGAACCCACAGCCCAGGCGTGTGCCCTGATCTGGAATGGAAGCCGCAACTCTTTGGTTGTTGGATGGCACTCCAGCCAACTGAGCCCCACTGGCCAGGGCTCTAACTGAAATGTTGGAGTGATCCAGATTCCAACTGTGTGAAGGAGGAAGTGCCATCTATCCCTGACACAGTGTCCCAACTCTGGCTCCCAAGGGTCAGGCATGCTTCTCTGAAGAGCAGACTCCTTCCTTCCAAGACCACAATGATTCCACTCACCTACCAATGGCTCCCTGTCCTCTGCTGTCACTTGCTGTCACTAGTCAGGCACGTCACTAGCCGGGGCAGAGGGATTCGGCCTTCTTGTGTGCTACGAATCAAACTGGCAAAGTGTCCACCTGACAAAGATATCTGCCTGGCTACTTCGAGATCTGGTAACTCCGTGGGTAGCTCCTACGAGCTTCAGAAGGGCCCCGGGATGACAGGATGTGCCTTTCCTCCAAAAATGCGTAGGCCTGCGTTTGTGTTTCGCAGTCAAGTTATAGCAACAGTTTCTTTAACCACAAATCCAACAGAGAGGCACACCTCTCGGGATGGACACTGAGGAAGCCCTGGAATCAGGGCTGTCCAACCTGGGCCATGGGGGCCGTGTGTGGCTCAGGATGGCTGTGAATGTGGCCCAACACAAAATCGTATATTTACTGGAAACATTATGAGATTTTCTTGTGATTACTTGTTGCAACAGAGTTGATGTGTGGCCTAAGACAACCCTTCTTTTTCCAGTGTGGCCCAGAGACACTGAAAGGCTGGACACCCCCACCTAGAGAAACATAATCAGGGGCTCAGGCACTTCCATCGTGACTGCGTTAGGTTCCCATAGTGGTTGGCCAAGTTAAAAGGGTTTGTTTTTTTTTCAATACGTTGCTTTTTTGTGTTCTAGAGATGTGTAGCAGATTCAGGGGAATTTCCAGGAAGAAATTTACCTTTCAGAAACAATAACTGCAGTTTAGCCACCAGGCCTCCCAGAGCCATACTTGACCCTGAAAGCAGTGGAATCTAATCACCAGGAAGATGTCAAGGGGACACTTCACTCTACAGTTTGTTCTTGCTTTTCTCAAATGAACACAAGCAGGGTTAAGTCCGAAAGCAGACCCAATGTTGTAATAAACGGAACTGGAGATTTTGTTTGGACACAGGCATCCGGATGTCCCTGGTAGATCTCCATTTTCTTCTCTCTTAACCCTGGAGGTGCAATGGAGTTCACAATAATCCCAAAATGTTACACTATCTACCACGAAGGCTGCCGGGAGGAAAAGGAGGGCCAAAAGCCTCGGGCGTGCAGACCAGAACGTCTCTCCCCAGCCTCAGCCTCTCTCTCAACAGTAATTAGTTCAGGGCGGTGCGCAACCCCGGCCAGGGCTGTCGGGCTCTAATCCGTTACTTTTGGTGTCGCATTTGGGGGAAATTTTTCTGTCTCAGGCTCCGCTCATGGGATAAACTTCTGATGCTACGGGTAGCTACCTTTGTCTCACAATAGGGGAAAATAGGCCAAAATAAACGTCAAAACAAAGAAAAGAAGAAATGGTGATTAAAGTGAGAGATCTGGAGCCCTGGCCAAGTAGCTCAGTTGGTTAGAGCATCGTCCTGACAGGCCAAGGTTTCGGGTTCGATCCTTGATCAGGGCACATAGCAGATGCAACCAATGAATGCATCAATAAGTAGATCAATAAACTGATGTTTCTGACTGGCTCGCTCTCCCTCCCTCTCCCGCTCTCTAAAAATCAATAAACAAAAATTATCTTTTTAATTCTTAAAGAGAGAATTACCGATGACTGTAAGCTGGTCTTCTCTAATCAAAGCACATTTATTCTTACATGAAAATCTAGCCATATTCCTTCCGCTTTTTTTAAAAAAAATTCTACTTCATTAAAGTATAAATGCAGTGTTTTTAATATGGAAGAAGATACACATGACAAAGGGCTAAGGAGCCAGTTTCCCCTTCTCCCGTTTTCCCTGCTGGTTTGGAATCCCACAGTCCCCCGCCGGGAGGGCAGTTGCTCGGCCTGGCTAGCGCCCACTCGTCCACCTGGCTGCGGCTGACAGGTCCCTCCCCGGAAGCTCTTGGTCTCCACTTCTCATCAGTGCCCCTTCCTTGCATCAAAACCACCGAGAGCCCACCTGTGCCCCATCGACATTGGTACCAGCAGTGAGAGTCTGCCTCCCCAGACCAACTGTGAGCTTCCCCAGGGGACAGTCTTCCTCGTGTTATCCCCTCTGCCTACTCGGTTGCTATTTCTCCATAAACAGCTACTGCTTGAGAGTCTTGCCAAAGTCTCCTGGAGCCTTCTGCCTGCTTCCAAAAACGTATCCCTCTCATCTTGAGATAATTTTAGACTCGGAATGGATTTAGAGTTTCACTGGCACAGAGCATACAGAACATGAAGTGAGACAGCACAGCGTTCGTGTTTGTTCTCTACCCAGAGAGGGCACAGTGCGCTGAGAGCGGGACCAGCAGTGGATGACTTCCTAGGCCCATGGGCTCGCAGGAAACACCTGCTTTTCCATACGGGGCTTAGCAAGTTAGGTATGGCTGCGGTATCCCCACCGCCTGCAAACCTACAGAACTTGATCCATCTGTCACCTGATATTGGGAGGAAAGGATGATAAGCATGAGGGCGATTTGCCCGGCAAACAGCACTACCTAAAAATGCGTGAACAGGTCCGAGGTACCTGGGTACCGGGATGACGGACGAGGCACAGGCGGCTGCAGCTTTTACAGGTCATCCTCCTGGGAAAACGTGTGGCCGTACTGACCTGCATCCTTTCTTCTCTGATTCTCTACCAAGATGCTCCTTGTGAAATTCTGTTTCTCAAATGCCTGTGTCATTCTCGTTGTCTGAGTATTATCAGACATGCCTGGACTTTCTTGCTGATGTGAGACCAAGTTATAGCTGCGGTGTTATGTAAGGATATAACACTTATCCACATGGTATAATTCATTAAAGAAAATATATGTTTAAGGATGTTTTGTTTTGTTTTAAATCTGTCTCTGAGTCTTTAAAGGAACAGGGGGTGAAGTTAGGATGGAAACAGAACAAAGAACATTTTTTTAAAGACACACATTACAGATGTATTTCTCTTTTTAAAAATTCAGTTTCTTACAAGTTGAACTAACTAGATTCCTCTGCAGCTCTGCACCCTCCTGGGAAGGGTTTGCACATC
Organism: Carollia perspicillata; assembly: GCA_004027735.1. Lineage (NCBI taxonomy): Eukaryota > Metazoa > Chordata > Mammalia > Chiroptera > Phyllostomidae > Carollia > Carollia perspicillata. The sequence goes on along the minus strand of PVKM010008953.1, from coordinate 8,230 downwards.
CTAGGATGTTATCATCAGAGCTGACTTGGAATTTAAAAACACTGCGAAGTTCAAGCATTGTTTTAAAGATGGTTGAACAGATGTACTTTCTCCTAGGAGACATTCTTGATGGTAAATACCTTGTATTTCATCTGAGAATTTCAAAATACAAATATGCATTTTAACAACAGTAAGATATCAGGAAAGAAAAAAATGATCAAGGAGAGAAACTCAGGGCATGTTGGCATTATATCTGTGGCTGTTCTGGTTGCACAATTCAGAATACATTTCCAGCTGAAACACTGGTGGACATTTCTCACAGAAATAAGAATATCTAATCAGAAGTAGTATCATATGGTGAATTGGCACTTATATGATAGACTGGTCTTGAGGGCATTTAAATAAAATTGCTAATTACATTGTTGAGAATAATCCTTCCTGAAAAAAAAATAAAAAATGTTAACATGCTTGGGTGTACAGATAGCATTTCAGTTTGGTGCTTATTAAAAATAAAATGCGAATTAATTAAAACAAACTGATATGGAATAAGAGCTTGCAGTACTGTGCCTTGCTGAAGGCAACCTCGGCGAGAGTTAAACCGTTGGGAAAAACTTCCTGGCTGATTTTTGTCCTTCTGTGCAGAGCATCTTATAGCAGGTGTGAGTAAACCAAACTTAAAAATTGACAATAGGTATTGAGCAGGATAATGCAGAGATCTGAAGCTGTAGAATGGAAATACGTAGCCTGTTAAAAGAAGACTCCAGGGTAGTAATAAATTATTGCACTTCCAATACTTCAAAAGCCAAATGGGGAAGATACAAGACTTATTATGTGTAGCTCCGGAGGTCAGAACTGATGTGAGTGGGGGATATATATTAGTGGAATTTAAGGGGAAAAATGTAACACTATCTAAAAATTGAAGTGGCTGCTGTCAGGGCACATGAATGATCCTGACAGGAGGTGTGCACACACCGAATGGGTAGGACACCCTGTTTGGTCTCTGACGCATGTATCTGACCCTGAAAGACTGGGATGCTATCAGGAGATTGATTACAGAGTCGTCTGCCAAATATCCCCAAATACCATCCATCTCACAGCTGGGGCTTTTCCGGGCATTCATCTAAATAATCTCACATCTCAGTGCTTAGAGATCACTGGGAATAAAGAGTAACTTCTCTTAAAAATAGCAGGGATGCTGACCATGTTTAAGGACTATCAGTTATTGGATATCAACATGCATTGGTTCAAGCTGGCTGTCTTCCTTCTTAAACACGGGGATTGTGACAGATTCTATGTGTCTGGCCCGAGTCGCACCCTTCGCCTGGCATGTCCTGCCCTGGGAGATCCCGTCCACACCCTGTTACCTTCAGAATGGCCTCATAGCTTCCTTTGGCCACAACAGATTATTCTGGGCATTATGCATTTTCAGAAGCAGGCTGTGTCCCCTGTGGGGACAAGAAGGGATGGAGTCAAAGGTGGGGTCTTGGTTACAGAGGAACCTCAAGGAAAGTTATTTCCAAAAAGCCAGGTACATGCTACCAGACTTTCAGACACATTCAGGGCCAGGCCTACAGCCAAGAGGAGGACACAGCCTTTCTCTCCAACTTTTATGCATTGGCTCCCGACCTTTCTTTCCGAACCCAGAACACAAGTCAACACTGGAGCAGCACCACACACAGTTGGTCCCTCCGGCCCAGGACAAGAGGGTAGGAAGGAGCACCAGGCTAAAGAATACCTCAATACACCTGTATTAGGTGGGTGAGTTTACCCGTGGCCTAGAGCAAGACTACCCATCGCCTAAAATAACCAGTTACCAAACTAAATCAGGGCGCACCGCTTCAGGCAACGGATTATACATAGAAACCCAGAAATCCCAGGATGCTATCTTAGGTACACCAACAACAAAGTGTGTAAGAGGGACACGCGCATTGCTAAAATATGAACCTTTTCTCAAATTCCAGGGAAACCGAGCATGCCGTGCGACAGAGTTCTGCTATTTGCCCTCTTCTGCTAAAATAACCACAGTCCATGCTCATGGATGCTAACTGATTAACATCCAATTAATACAAAACCAAAAAAGACCATTTTTTTAGTCCACAGTGTAATTGGAGTCCAAAAAGAGCTCACAGAGCGCAACAATGGCGGGAACATGAAAACGAAGTGAAGATCAGTATTTACTTGAGAAAAAAGTTTGTGTGTGTTTGCTCGTGGGGCGGAGGAGATACAAAGAGAGAAGATCTGATCTACCAACAGGTTATGTAAAAAATATCTAATATTTCTAATACAACTCAGTGTATCTGAATAACATAGTTACCGAAAAGTCAATGGACTCTTAGTCTGCATTCTACCTAGAATAAAGATAATTATTTTATTTTATTTAACATGAAAGAATCCACACTTACAGCACTGTGTTCTGTTTAGATCTGAATTCCACTGACAAGCTAAGATTATTCCACCAGGATTACGAGATAGGTTAACAGTTTAGAAATAAGAATTGTGGCAGAGAGTGGGGCTATAGAATTGGCTAGAACAAATACACAGGGAGGGGTGGGAGTTTATGCAAACACCTCCAGGCTGCCCCATGGGGAAGAGAGTAGACACATGCATTAGTACAGAAAAGAAGGCAGAGACTACTGGACAAAAGTTAGAGCTCCAAATATTTTAGTACACAGCCACATCATGCTATTTTTGCAGAAAAGTGGGAAATAAATACAATTTCAAAATGAACAAGGGCCTTCTTATAGTTATAGCCATTCAAACTCATACTGTTGAGCTCTGTGGCTCGCTGGGCTCCCCCTCACTGGGAATAGAAATTAAATAATCGGCACTAAATTGTATCAAGCCGAGGATTCTCCACAAAGTAGAAGGTTTGACAAACTGCCCACTAAAGCACCTGTAATTTTTTAAGAGTTGAGGCATGCCTTTATACTTCAGTGGTGCTTGGGGACATTTATCTTGTTATTCTACGTGTGTTACCTTGCATGGCCTGTGCGACAAATTCGGTCAACCTTCCTCGGTGACACTTGCTCAGAGTCCCCACAACACAGCCACCTGACAAGCTGACATAACACCACGCATTTGTTTGGCTGACAATTAACTTCCAGATCTCTCCACAGACACTTTTTCACCTCCTTAAATGAAGCACGGACTTTTGCCCACAGAAGGGTTATTTCTTCCTCACAGCTGTCTGCGGAGTCATACTAGCAAGATAACAAAAATTAAACGAGACCTCAGTGATAGGCTGTTTCACCACACGGTGACGCCATGTGCGTGCCTGGGGGTGTCACTGTGAGAGGATGGACGAGGTTGAAGGGACACTGGTGACACAGAAGGAAAGAGATCCTCCCCAAACAGAGAAAATAACTGTGACAGGTCATCTGACCATGCTCCACAAATTTGCAGTGGTCCCTGTCTATAAACTCTTGAATTACTGGAATGGTAATGAACAGATAGGTTTTTAAAAGAAAAACGTCTGAGGTATACAAGTACTAGGATGATAATTAGTGTTACAGCCTATATTCCCAGCATTATAAGTAATTAAAGCCTTTCTTAAATGTAGAAGATAATATTAAGTAACCGAGGCACTCTATATGGAGTTCAACTCACTCTAAAGATAAGCAGTATTTTTTTTATAGTTCTGAGCTGGCCATCATTCCATAATAAAATAAGCAAATGATGACATGTATAACTCACTGTTTGCATTTAGAAATATTTAAACATATAGAATTTGTTATCAATACCATGTCTGTTTAATACATGCACTCAATGACAATGTCGTTTCTTGTGTCTATCTTTGTGCATTGCCTGTACGTGTCAGTTTTAATCACTGGGGGCTTACTGAGACCTCTAGATGACAGCAAGCCACCCTGTAAATGCATGTCTGTAGAGATGACCTGAAGGATGGCACGCAGGTGAGGATTCCCTTGTGTGATAATGGCCCTGCTTGTGAAAGAGCTGGGTATAGGGAAGAGCCACGCCCTTCTGTCTGAGTGTGGCCTTTTGCTTTATGTGTATTTGATGTGCTGGGCAAGTGACCCAACATGTGCTAGCCCTGGCTTTCTTCTCTGTAACATAAAACAAAGCCAATCACAATATTAGTACTGGCAGGATTACTTTAGCAGGGGTGTCAAGCTCATTTTCACCAGGGGCCGCATCAGCTTCACGGTTGCCTTCAAAGGGCCAAATGTCATTTTAGGACCATATAAGTGGAACTACTCCTCAACTAGGGGCAAGGCGCTCGGCATTGCCACCGGGTAGCAACCAGGTGCCGGGCTGGCTAAAACGAGGTGGAGGGCCGGATTCGGCCCACGGGCCTTGTGTTTGCCTCCTGTGCTTTAAAGCATAAAGGGCGTAAGTTCTAAAATGTGTCTAAATGGCCCTTCTGCTTTCTGCTGAATACATGAAATAATAAGTTTGGAAAACATATCAAATATTTACCATGATTTTTTAGAGGAGGTGATCAAACTAAAAGTCTTCTAATGCCACTTTTCAAAGTAGATGAATTGTAACTCCCATCTATTATTTTCACTTATGGTGAAATAGTATAGTCTTCTTATCTACTGAGTCTGCCTAGCAAGTATCCAGGCAGGTGATATAAATAATAGAGACATTTATGGAAGAGGATACGGATACAAGAAACATTGTACATAGGATAATGAGTCCTCAGGCCCCTTCAAAGGAGGCAGGCACCTTGGGACCTCACACAGTTCTCCCAATCGCCATCAGCAGCTCCTTCGTATTTTCCTGAATTTCACTGATGGTCTGAAATCTCTTCCCTTTCAAAGGTGATTTTAGTGTTGGGAAAAGCCAGAAGTGGCAGGGTGCCAAATATGAGCTGTAGGGGGCTGAGTCAGCTGGGCGATTTGATGTTTCACCAAAAATTCTGCATGAGATGTGATGCATGAGTGGGTGCATTGTGGTGATGAAGCTGCCAGTCACCAGCTGGCCAGAGCTGGCCCTTCTGAATCATCCAAACTGTTTCTGTGGAGGAACGTTCAAGCTTAATGTGAAATTTGATGCAAATCCATTGTTCTACTCATTCAGTCATTTTGAATGTGATGGCCGCACAGTACACACGCTCACTGAACAGCATCTACCGTCCCCACTGACCAGTACAGTGAAGCTGTCATTGTCCACACATGAGCATTCCAGTCTACTTTCCTTGGCTACCAGGTTACATCCATGCTGCGCAAACTGTTCTCCTTATATTAACAATGGCTGGACTTTTGCCGGACAGGCATCGTGCCATTGGCATGGGCTAAGTTTTCCCAACACAGCAAACATCACCAGGTTATTACTAGGCTTCCACAGCAAAGACTTTTTTCTTGCTCATGTCACATATCCACTCAGGGGTGACAGGGCTCTCCTGCCCATTGTTGTATTCAGTGACACAAGGTGTCCCAATCTTCACCACCCAGAACATCACCGATGGCTTTGGCTGACGAAGCAAACCTAACAAATCGGGCTCAGTTCTTAAAGGCTTCCTCTAGAAAATAACGAGCACTGTTTCTTCTCACCTTTCCTTCATCAGAACAAGTCAGACAGCCATGTCTAACTCCAAGGGTGCCCCGAGGTCACTTTTCTCATGGCCAGTAAGGATGGGAAGCAGTAACGGTTGCTGAAGAGCATGTACGACCACCTCATCTTACATATCCGTCTCCTTTAGTTCTCTGGAAATTTTGCTTTATGTTTTAAATAACTACTTTTAAAGATTTGATGACCCTACAAAAATGTCACAGGCTATACCTTGACTTCTTTTAATTTCTATTAAAGTAAATGCTCTACTATGAGGTCATACACATGCACCCAAAAGTCTAGGTTCAAATCCCATATATTGATGTCTTCATTTATCAGTGAAGTGACTGACCAAGCACTTCAGGAGAAAGATATCAACATGAACTGTGCACCCACTTAAAGAGTTCGTTCATTTGTTTTTGATCAGATTTAACAATAGAGGGCTTTCTCTGAAAACGTGTAGGTACACCTATTTGTTAGTTTGCCACAGTCAGGGAAAGCTGTATAAAAATTAAATGTATACAGCAATAAAACAGTTGACCACAGAGTACTGAATATACTGCACAGGAGAACTTAATAAAGGCTATGTAACCATCACAAGATAATTGCAGCAGATGTGAACGCGCAGTGTGCCGACAGCTTCTGCAGTGGCTTCTTGAGTTCAGCAGTGACGGGAATAACCATTGTCATCAGAATGATCCGCGCGGCCCCACGAAGTGCGCACAGCCTGGGAACGTCATCACACACGTTCTTATGAAACTGACCAGCAGTGACAAGTAAAACGTCTCTGAATGCACAGTATTATTTATTCATCTTTCTTCACCATAGTCTATGTCCACGTAAAAAATCTAACAGTGAAACACTGAATCGAGTCCCCCTTTATGTTATTTTTAGGGTACTGAATCAATGTGTTGAATGAATGATTTGTTTGAGACTAACCTGGATAGTTTACCAAATTATGAGTTCTAATAAATACACATGAGGATAGCCCTGGAACAAATGCATATACATATATACACACATATATATGTATACATATATAGAGAGAGAGACAGAGAGAGAGACAGAGAGAGGCAGAGGGAACGTTTCATAATAAATGCGTTCAAACTTCACGAGAAAGCACTCCGCCTTTGTGTTCTGGTGTATCTGTCTAACCTATCACCTTATGGTTCACGCTCTCATTCAGGTCTGAGTGACAGACGAAAAGACAAAACAAAACATCCCTCACAATCCCTAGGTCGAAACAAAACAAAACAATAAAACACAGGGGCGAAGTATTTTTGGTCCTTAGAATATGTCTGTTGCAAAGACCCATTTCACCTGCTGTGACTTCCAGAAGGCAGTGAATGTGGCTGACGACATCAAAGCCTGGGCTACGCCTGGCCGCACCTGTACTTCATCTCATTCATCAGTCCGTCAACCTGCATCGTGGTGTGCCGTGCGTTCACTAACCGTAGCGCAGTTGACTAGTTCTTACGCAATGATGGAAAAGAATGTGCCGTTTGCCGCCCTGAAGACACGTCACACCATTTTCAGACCCCGAGGACAACAAGCCCTGATCTGGGGACAGAAACACATCAAGCAGACAGGAGCAGGTGGATGGCGTTTGGCAGAAAGGCTTTGGGAGCCAAGTCGGAATCCTTCCATAAAACACCTGCTTGACACTCCACAGCCACCTGCTTTCAGATGATGTTAGAAAATTAATTGAAGCACAGGATAAAATCTGATGATGGCAAAGGTGATATTCATAATATATTAAATATGATCCAGCAGGCACTGGTGAATCAGAGCAAAGAGCTGTGCAAACCAAATTGGTTTTGAAATATCAGTATGGAAGCTGTTCACTGTCTCATGCTGGGGAGATCCATAAATTACCGTCCAGGCGGTGAGTGAATCATCACAGTAAATTAAAACATACATGGATACTGTGAGAATCCTCGCTGGAGACCTGATGCTATGAAAAGATTATTTTCTTTCCCTTACTCCTATATTTTAATAATCTAGCCCTATAAAACAGCTATGTTATAAATATAAGCCCATGACCGCCAAAAGCGTCACCCATGAAAATGCAACATTACACATGATAGTTAATTTCAAATGTGAATTTCATACCTAGTTACCTAAATAAGGTAACTGAATGACAAATGAGATAGTAGAAGTTTTAAGAGATTAAATGACCTGCTAGTGATCATATGGCTTGTTATCGATAAAGTTTTGTGTATCTGATGTTCAACCACTTTGTGCCGTGGACTGAATGTGTGCAAGTTCACGTAACAATATACGCATTATCTTTCTCTGCTAGAGAGCTTCAGGGAGCACCAGTGAAACACACATTCCCACCTAAGATCACATGGTCAGACGACATAGAACATGGCATTTTCAGTCGCCTGTTTCCACAAGACCAATGATGCTGGGCACTTTGGTCATTCACCAACATTCTGGATTGTTTTCCCTTCCAGCCACATGGTGAAATGGCATTTCTCTGGTTACAAATTAGACATGATCCTAAAAAAAACAACTGTAATACATGCCTGTGGATTCACATAAGAGCCAGTGACAATTTACTATTCTCCTCCCACTGTCGCCATAACGGACTGTCTCCAGATGGGGACACTTCCTCTGTCGGAATCCGGGGCGAGAACAGGGCAGCCCGGAGACTCTGGCTCACCTGCGTGGACGTGAGGTGTGAGCAAGGCATGACCTCAGATATGAGAGGTTGGGGTGTTTGCTGCTACAG